>LGRX02019936.1:12969-63522 GCA_001247695.2 Cymbomonas tetramitiformis | reverse complement strand
CATACAGCTGTCCCCCATTGGTTGGTAAGACCAGGAATCCCGGTCTCCAATAAGCTGATCATAATCAGGCGAGCCCACCATATCAGCAGAGCCAGAATCACCTGTCACTGGCCCCTCCTCCTCCTCATCAGAGTCAGAGGCATCTTCCAAGTCTGGCAGAGAATCATCACCATCCGAGTCATCGTCCGAGGACTCATCTACACCCCACCCCTCATCGAAGGACAGCATGCCTGCATAGTGCTGCACCACCCGTACCAAGGCTCTAGTGGCCTTCCCGAGCTCAGAGGCCCAGCTGTGCAGGTCTTCAAGCGAGGTGCGCACCATCACAGACTCCAGCTTCAGCAATATATCCATGTCATCTGTAAGCTGCCTGATGAGGTTGCGCTGGTAGAGGATCACCCCGAGACTGACAGTACACTCAACACCACGAGGAAGGGTAGTGCCCCTGTCAAGTATGTCACAAGCACGAAGGTATATCTCCACAGTCCCAGCCATCATGATAGAATGCCACTGCTGCAACTCAGGCTTGAACCATAATTGCCTGGGGGATATCTGAAAAATGCCACCCAGGTGTTGGTCACGTCCACAATCCCACTGGGCCTGTGTCCTCTTCAGACGAGCCTTGTCAGGGAAGAAGGCAGTGAGCACATCAATGTAGACCCACGAGTCATACACAGGCACAACTCTGGCGCCTTGAGAATGCTTGTTGGGGACGTAGCAGTGGTGCTTCTTCCTGGTCCTGCGAGGAGGGCACCCCACTGAAGACAACTCCACACGAGGTGCACTCACAGTGCCCTCATTGTCCTCGGTGCACCCATCAGTGGCATGGGACACAACGAGCTCAGGCTCGCCCACGTCCACCAGGACAGAGTAGTAATTGAACACCGGGAGCTCATAGGGCTGGGACTCCACAGGTACAGAGCCTCGACCACATATCCAATGCTCGCGCTGGGCCAAACTCAACCCAGAGATGCTGAGTCTGAGTTTAGCAGAGTCATTCTCAAAGGTGTTCCAGCGCCATGCAGCCTCACGGGCAGCTCTCTCCCAGTGAGTGAATAAAGTCCCACCAGTATCAGAGTGCTTCTCCATCTCGCCAGCAGTGTGGGGCACAACACTCGCACCTGACTCTGAGCTGAGGGCAGAGTGTTCACCTTCCAGAAATTCACACAACGAGAACTCCTGGTACGTTGACAGCTGGCTCGAAGTCGGACAAGAGGTCAGCGAGCCAGAGATGCTACCACAACCAGATTCCAACAGCCCAGAACCGTAGTGACTGGAATATATATCTTCACCAGCCTCGTCCAGACCAGGGTGCAAGTCAGATGTACTCGCCTCCCGAATAGCGAAGGCGACCTCACCAGCTTCTTCCAGTCCAGGATAAAGCTCAGATTTCCCAGCTGCAGCGCCAAGATGTCCACCAGGCTTCGGTAAGCTACCATTCTTCTCGTAGTCAGCCACTCTCTTGAGAACCGCCTCCTTGGCGGTCGCCGTAGCCTTCTTGAGGAAAGCCTCCCGCTTCTCGACGTTCTTGATGAAGCAGTCCTTAGCAGAGTGCCCGCGTCTGTGACACACAGGGCACGGTACCTTGACAGCCAGCTGCTTCCTCTTCCCCTCCTCCTGCCTGCGCCTGTCGTCAGCGATGGCACCAGCAGTCTCAGATTGAGTCTGCAGTGCGTGGGCAGTTTGCGCTACACCAGCGCGCGGAGCGAGTATGGTGTCGTAGTGAGATGCTACCTGGGCCGACAGCACACTTACGGTCGGCATGGCCTCAGACATAAATTTGGACTTGACGAGCATATAGTCCGGGTGCAGTCGTACAACAGCCATGGCAGTAAACATGGTCTCAACTGTCTCCATACACAGAGGCTTGCCAGAAGGCGTAACGCGCGTATTCGCGGAGTATTCGCGTATACGACGAATTGCCTCCCTCGACTCCAAAAACGTGGGGAGAGGAGGAGCAAGTCTCGAGAGTTGATTCGGTAGCGACAACAGCTTGTCCACCTGAGTGATGAAGTAGACAGCGCTGGTGTCGTGTCGCAATTGGGCCAGTTCTCGCCAAGCTCCGTGACCGTCAGAATCCTCTTCGTAGCTACGAACAAGAGCGTTCGCAGTACCCGTGGTAACGCGGCAGAGGAAGTCATAAAACAGTTGATTCGCTTCCTCAAGATAATGTTTATCCTCCCTCACCTCTTGGAGCGGAGTAGACGCCATAAGCAACAATGCTAGAGAAGGGTGGCGTAAAGACGGCTTAATTCTCGAAACAAACTCGTCCCAATGTCCTTCCTGGTCAGTTTTACCAGAAAAGTGCGAGTCCGCGGTAAGCCCCTTAGTCATATAAGAAAGACTAGGCAAAGGACGTTGCCCACTAACGGGCGACAAAGGTAGATGCTTGTCCTCAGGGACAGGAGCGGCGTTGAGGCCTGGTTGATGAAGGTTGCTCAGGCTGTATAGCTGAGCACTCAAACCTTTCACCATATCCTTAAGCGCCGAGAGTTCCTCCTGCTGGTTACTCAGCATAACATCTCGCGAAGTCGACTCGCCAGAATAGGACACTTCATACTCTGGCGCGCTACCCGCAGGTGGCGGTGTCGCAGCTTGGCTGTAGCTCTTCCCTTTGACCATAGTGAATTCTCTTACGCGCAGCGGAAAATTTGCGTGATAAACAAAAACGGATCCTCACTTACAACGTAAGTGGGCCCATAACCTTTTGGAATTCAGAGTCGGGTAATTTGCAAAAGCAACTGCTAACTTTCATTATCATAAGATATACCAGTTCGCAGCTCGAAACGCCACGAACATTTGCGCGCCATCATTACTGATTGGCCAGTCTAAGTGAAAGTTCGCTATTTATTCAGTTATGACGTGCCACTGCCAGGTTCATAACGACTGCAGTGACACGTCTGCGATGGGCCGTGAACTATTACACACAGTGTCTTGCCGATGGTCATCACTTGATCCAACGGCCACGATTAGTTCAGCAGATCTAGATCTAGATCTAAGGGTTTCATAGGGTTTCTTCAGGGTTTCTTCAGGGTTTGATCATCCTGAGTGCTGTACAGGGCCTAGACAGTCATGCTTTACATCAAACTGATCAGCAGACACTGCAGATTCCAACAGGGAGGCGCTCTGGCCTATGACTGGCGAGGGGAGGCGCTCTGGCGTATGACTGGCGAGCGGAGGCGCTCTGGCCTATGACTGGCGAGGGGAGCGCTCTGGCGTATGACTGGCGGCGGAGGCGCTCTGGCCTATGACTGGCGAGGCGAGCGCCTGGCCCATGACTGGCCGAGGAGGCGCTCTGGCCTATATGACGTGGCGGAGGCGCTCTGGCCTATGACTGGCGAGGGGAGGCGCTTTGGAGCAACCCGCTGCGGGGCTGCTCGGGGAGAGCCCACAAGTTGAAGAAGAAAGGCGCTGCGGGAACGGGGGTAGCTCCTTACTGGGCGGGCCAGTCTTGGTTCCGGGATTTGCAAGTGATTGCGGACGAGGTGGTCGCCCTGCCTTGGCGACGGGATGTTTTTCATGGGAGAGGCTGGACGGGTCCGACATTCTCGGGCCCTCCGCCAGGGATAGAGACATGTTTCACGTGCTGGTGTCCTACTCAGTTGCCACCTTCGAGCTGGATGGGAGGCAGCAGAGGAGCCGGCAAGGCCGGTCCGGGGAAGCAGGCTAGGCCAGGGACCGCCCACTTGAGGATGCGTGGGACCTGGTTCTCTTAGGGAGAAGGCGCTGCGGGAATGCGACAAGGAGTTCTGTGACTGTGAGGGCCGCAGGTGGCTGCTGGCGATCGAGGAGACGGTTCGCCTGAGCCTGGACTTGGTCCGGGTGCAGGTGGCCGCGATGCAGCCGTGCACCGCCGCCATCAACAGCTATCATGCGGGAATGGTCTCCGAGGGTTTGGCAAAGCGTTGTGCTGCGACCTCGGGCCTGCAGGGCACGACTGCGCTGCAGACGGTAGCGAGAGCTGCTACCGCCGCCGTCTGCAGCGGCCCGCGAGACCACGCATGAGCGGACCTGGCTGCCGGTGAAGCATGGGCGCACGGTGCACGAGGCGATGCTAGCACTGCTGCAGGTCGCAAAGGCGAGCACCACATAGACGCAAGCCCATTCTCGCGGAAGGTCCTCTATGCTGTACTGCAGGAGGCTGGACGCAGGCACGGCGCAGTGGGAGCACGCGCTGGCGGACGAGGAAGGCCCGAGTGTGGTCCTGGCCCGAGAGAAGGGGCAGGCGTCACCAGGCGCTGAAGTGAAGGCTTTCCATCCCCTGGTGGGGTGTGGAGCTCCGAGAGCGTCTCAATGAAGTCCCAAGGCTGAGGCCTGGAGGTGAAGCACACCGGGGTTGGACTCCGCTGATCGGTTTGTCCGGCAGCTACTCGAGGATTCTGCGGGGGACGTCGGGTCCACGAGGATCTCCCATAAACCTGGCCAAGGACCGGCTGCGGCTGGCACTGGGCAGAGCCTGGAGTGCCGCCCTCTGGAAGCGCTTCTCAAAGCACCACACACGGAACGGCGCAGCAATGTGTGCCCCAACAGTGGGGTGATGCTGGAGAAGATGCGCCATCTGAGGGGATGCTTGCAGCTCCCCTCAGCGGTGCCCACCTAGATCAACCACAAGGCAGTTCTGGACCGCAGCTACTGTGCGTGGCTTTGCCCCGACAGGGGGCGCGTGTGCGTGGCTTATCCTTGGGACTGTTTTTGTGCCACTAGATAGCCGCAGTATGTCGGCTGCACTATGCACGCACAGCCGGGATCAAAGCATTCAGCACACACGCTGGGACACTTGTACGGATTCTCCGCAGCTCCCCAGTGAAGAACGGGACCCCGTTAGCCTCCCCGGGCCACCCGAGTGCTCCTGCGATTGCTCTGTCTGCGACTGAAGCTGTGCGACTGAAGCCGGTCTATCTTGATCCCCCGAGCTGCCCGAGCCACCTCCCCATCACCAAGCCTGTGCCCAGAACCACCACCCTGCTCCCTGCCTGCCCCAAAGCGCCATCTCAAGAGAGCTTCACTACCCACACCACGCCCACTGTCCCCATGGTGTGCGCCTGGCTTCTTCTTGGACCGACTGCTGTGGCACCAGGTGGCCACCCTGTGATTGTGTGAATGAGTGTGCGGGAGAAGTGTTGGGGCGACTTGCAGACTCGGTTACATGGCATCGAGATCGAGGGAAAACAAAAACCCCGTCCAATCCAGAGAGGTTTAAATTGGAGTGCAACCGAATCTTAATGGTTTCTGAAACCGGAAGCTGCGACTCCTGTTGCAGTAGAGAAAACTAACACATGTAACTCCGCGACACTGTCCAATAGTACAAATGGCCACGAGCTGGCACGGCCATTCGGCTCTGTTCCTTTCTCAGCTGTTCTGGAACCCTGCAGAACTGATCATGGCCGTTGGATGTAAGTATGCCCATCGGAAAGACAGTGGAAGTAATAGATCTAGATGTGTCAATATAGTCGGTATGAACTGATAGTGACACCTAGTATCGAACTTCGTGAACTTTCACCTAGACCGCCCAATCACCACAATAAAGTAATGATTGGGCATGTCAGTTCGCGGCGTTTCACCGTGCGAACTGTCGTCATCTCTTTGTCAATGGAAGTTTACACTTGCTTTTGCTAGTACTCGATGTTGAATTCTAAAACCCGGTGCAAGCTTCCGTCTCATTGAGTGGTGAAAGGAGAGCGCGGGGATCGCCTCACCTGCACAACAACTTGATTCCTCCGGTATCTGCCACCACGTGGCGAATGGTTTCCTCCTCCGTCATGTGCACAAGGGCGGCGGCCGCCCCTTCCTGCAAAAGAGCGCTGTGCGCTGTATTTTGGTGCAAAAGCTTCACCAGCGGCACGATCCCCCCAGCTTCTGCAATCTGCTGTTTGACTCTCCCTTGAGCGTTCTCGGCCAGATTGGACATCGTAGCGACCGCAACGTTTGTATCCTGCAAATCAATCTCACACGCTCAGCCTCCTACAATCTAATGGCTAACCACGCGTTCCCAGCCATTAGATTGATCTCACACGCTCAGCCTCCTACAATCTAATGGCTAACCACGCGTTCCCAGCCATTAGATTGATCTCACACGCTCAGCCTCCTACAATCTAATGGCTAACCACGCGTTCCCAGCCATTAGATTGATCTCACACGCTCAGCCTCCTACAATCTAATGGCTAACCACGCGCTCCCAGCCATTAGATTGATCTCACACGCTCAGCCTCCTACAATCTAATGGCTAACCACGCGCTCCCAGCCATTAGATTGATCTCACACGCTCAGCCTCCTACAATCTAATGGCTAACCACGCGCTCCCAGCCATTAGATTGATCTCACACGCTCAGCCTCCTACAATCTAATGGCTAACCACGCGTTCCCAGCCATTAGATTGATCTCACACGCTCAGCCTCCTACAATCTAATGGCTAACCACGCGTTGCCAGCCATTAGATTGATCTCACACGCTCAGCCTCCTACAATCTAATGGCTAACCACGCGTTCCCAGCCATTAGATTGATCTCACACGCTCAGCCTCCTACAATCTAATGGCTAACCACGCGTTCCCAGCCATTAGATTGATCTCACACGCTCAGCCTCCTAAATCTAATGGCTAACCACGCGTTCTCAGCCATTAGATTGATCTCACAAGCTCAGCCTCCTACAATCTAATGGCTAACCACGCGTTGCCAGCCATTAGATTGATCTTACAAGCTCAGCCTCCTACAATCTAATGGCTAACCACGCGTTCCCAGCCATTAGATTGACCTCACAAGCTCAGCCTCCTACAATCTAATGGCTAACCACGCGTTCCCAGCGCGCCGCAGCCCACCACCCGCGCACCACCTGCCTTATGCGGCGTGGCATAAGGAGTCTGTGAATGAAATATACTTGTTAGTTCAATGCGTCTGCTGGATATGGTGCCTTCAACCGCCCGCCTTGGGGCACGAGTGGTAGCTACCTCCAGGTATCTCCAGCTACCTCCAGGTAGGTGCTGCGCCGGCGACGTACTCCAAGGGGGCTTCACGGCGCTGGCAGCCTGCAATGTTGCTTCTGCTAGCTTACTTTGTTTATGCTTCACCATATGTTCCATCGACGTTTGCAGGTATTTGACGAGGGGTGTGACGCCTCCCAGCTTGAAGATTTTGGCCTTGACTTCCGTTTGAGTTGCAAGATTCCTCAGAGCCCCCACGGCGATGCGCTTCTCCTCCCCCGAGCCCTCGCCCAGCATGCGGATGAACGGAGGCAGAATGCCCGCAGCGGTCAACGCTAGCTTCGCACTCTCGTCTCCCAGTGTCAAGTTCCCGAGCGCACCTGCGGCGCTGATGCGTATCGCGTGTCCGCTCTCGAACCGCATCAGACCTATCAGCGGGGGCATCACATTGGCCTCCACAAACTGACCCTCACGCCGGCACACATTCCCCATCAGGTCTCTGCACAGGGTGGACCTCAGTAACGCCCTAATGCACCCTCGACGGGTTTTGGGAGGTGGAAATAAGAAAACGACTCACCTCAAGCCCCAAGCGCACTCCGATGCGGTGGGATCCACCGCAACCGGAGGCAGTTGATCCGACACGTGGCCTGCAGCTGCAAGATGCCACAGGTCGAGGCGGATTGCAAGTATCCCTAAAGTACAAAGAGTGAGGGCGAATCCGAGCAAATGTCGACATTGAACAGATTTGGTAGGTACAAATAAGGGTGCAGGATTGTAAATAAAGAACTGGCCAGCCCACAGAACAAACAGCGAAAGCCAACCGCCACGGTAATCCCAGACCCAAACCGCAAGTGAAAAGTGCCCTGGTGGTCTGAGACCCAGCCGCAAGCCCAGGAAGCAACACGATAAAGGCGGGAGACGACGGAAGTAAAGGTCCGAGGCCACCTGCTGAACGAGGGTGGAATCATTGGTGAGATTACGTATTGCACCCGCTGCGACTTGTACTAGCTCCCGGTTATCAATCACCAGAAGGGCCACCAGCGGCGGGATCCCGCCGTTCTCTGCTACTAATCTCCGGCTCTCGGTCAGTCCAACCGTCAAGTTCCCCAGCGCCCCAGCCGACTCAATCTGTGTCAACGGGTCATCAACTTCCAGCAACCGCACAAGTATTGGCACTGCGTTGGCGTCCAGGATATGCGTCTTCTGGCCACTGTCTTGAGCGAGAGTACGGAGCACACCCGCTGCCAGGTCGAGACCCTCATCACACTCGTTCAAGAAGCGTACCATGAGCTCCACTACCCCAGCCTCGATCACCTGGGCGCCACATCAGCTCCACTGCCCCATCTCAGTCACCTGGGCGCCACATCAGCTCCACTGCCCCTATCGGATGTCACAGGGCGCCGCATCAGCTCCACTGCCCCTATCTGGAGTGCACCTGGGCGCTACATCAGCTCCACTGCCCCCTATCTGGTCACCTGGGCGCCACATCAGCTCCACTGCCCCCCATCTCGGTCACCTGGACGCCACATCAGCTCCACTGCTCCTATCTGAGTCACCTGAACGCCACAGCCAGCTCCACTGCTCCTATCTCTCGGTCACCTGGGCGCCACATCAGCTCCACTGCTCTATCTGCGGTCACCGAAGCCCTCCACTGCCCTATCAGCGCGAGTCACCTGGGGGGCGCCACATCAGCTCACTGCTCCTATCTCGGTCACCTGGGCGCCACATCAGCTCCACTGCCCCTATCGCGGTCACCTGGGCGCCACATCAGCTCCACTGCCCCTATCTCGGTCACCTGTGACCCAGAGCAATGGGTTTGCAATCGGCACGCGATCCCGGAGTACATTCGCTGCAGTCATGATTGTGCTGTTCGAGCGCTACCTCATGATGTACAAGGCGCAAGAGCTGGCGGCGATTCGAGACGCAAGCAGCCGCAGAGTGCCAGGGGTCCCTGGCAAGCTTGCACCAATGCCTGCAGCGCGGTGCGGTACCGAGGGCTTCCGCTGTGCACCAATGCCTGCAGCGCGGCGCGGTACCGAGGGCTTCCGCTGTGCACCAATGCCTGCAGCGCGGCGCGGTACCGAGGGCTTCCGTTGTGCACCAATGCCTGCAGCGCGATACCAGCTTCCGCTGTGCACCAATGCCTGCAGCGCGCGCGGTACCCGAGGCTTCGCTGTGCACCAATGCCTGCAGCGCGCGACGCGGTACCGGGAGGCTTCGCTGGCTCTGCACCAATGCCTGCCACCGCGTGGCGGGCTGCCGGCTTTCAGCTGTGCACCAGCCTGCAACGCGCGCGTGCAGGGAGCTTCCGCTGTGCACCAATGCCTGCAGCGTGGCGTGCAGGGCTCAAGCTGTGCCAGCCACCTGGCGCCGGCGCGGTACAGAGCTTCGCTGTGCACCAGCCCTGTTGTACTTTGGCCTTGTACCGAGCTTCTACTGTACACCAGCTACCTGCAAGCCACTTGTAGCAGTACCACGAGCTTCGCTGTGCAGCTGCTGTGACGCGTGCAGGCTTCCGCTGTGCACCAATGCCTGCAGCGCGGCGCGGTACCGAGGGCTTCCGTTGTGCACCAATGCCTGCAGCGCGGTGCGGTACCGAGGGCTTCCGCTGTGCAAACAAAATCTGCAACGAAATGGAAGAGGAGGGCGGGGAAATGGCCACCGCTTCGTCACCTGCGGCACGACGTTTGCGTCTGTAATCAGATTGTTCATGCACTTCCACAGGATGATCTTCGCAGCAGGGTCATTGGCGTCGAGCAGCTCAATCAGCCGGTCGTATGCGTCCGGTCCTTCAAGCTGCGCCTCGAGCTCCTTCTCTACAGTGCCGTCATCAGTCACGCCCATGGCGCGCCCGTACTTATCCACAAGCTTGATCATCATCTTCATCCCTCCCAGCTCGGTTAACTGCAGTGGACCCTCCCGAATCCGTTTCTACTCACGCGCGGGAGCATGGCAAAGGCGCGTCTCCAGCTTCGCTCACGCTATTCGCTACACTCTGCCGTGCCGAGCGCCCCACGTGGAAGCCTGCCGCGCCTCGGGCTTCTAATTGCGCCGCATGTCTCTCAGCGCTCGAGCTCGAGCCCACACTACTGCAGAGCGCCGCTGAACGAGGCAGGGGAGAGCGCGCGTCTTGCCTGCATCTCGAGAGGGCGCTGCACCAGCAGATTCCTTATCAAGCCCGCCACCTCCATCTTAGACTCGGCAGTGCCCGTCCGGAGGATCTCCATTACACAGCCGACCCCGGTCTTGGCTAGCACCTGACACGTCATCCAGCCCCGAGGTGTTTGAGACTGTAGCTCTTGCCGGCTCTGCGCTCCATGTGATGTGGCTTCCGACTCTGCAGAAAATGCAGCGAGCACTCCACTAGCCCCCGTCACATGGCAATGCCCCATGACTGCAAATGTCAGCTCGCGGCCCCACATCACAGCCAGCGGCTCGAAGCCACAACTCGCAGTGGCGCGAGGTGGTCACTTCGATGGATTCTGCAGTGAGAAGTCATCGCTTCCTGACCGGCTATGGGATATACCTTTCGGGTCTCTGGCATAGCGTAAAAGAGATTCCCGAGACATGCTGCAGAGTTTGCTTTGGCCTCGTCGATGCCGTTTTCCAGGAGGCGCATCAATGGCTCAACAGCCCCCTCGGCCGCCACCCATGCCTCAAAGGGCGACACCCCGGTGAGGCTGCGAAGTGCCCCTGCCGCCGCACTGCGGGTCAGTCCATCCCCCGCATCCAGTAGCCGTACAAGAGGGGGGATCACACCAGCCTCGGCAACCCGCGTGTCCACGCCGCTTTCAAGACATAGCTTTTGCGCCGCGCGTGCTGCATTCAGTTGCCCGACCTCCGAGCCTGAGATCAGGACCTCCACAATATCCTTCAGAGCTCCAGCCTTCTCGATCAGCATTATGACGTGCTCCGTGGTTGCCAAAGCTGCCAACGTTCCTATGGCCTCTTCCCGGCTCTCCTGGTCCTCCACCTCGCGCAGCGCCTCCAGCAGCACGTCCACCGCGCCGCATTGAACCAAGGCCTCCTGGTTCTTCTCGTGGTCTGTGGCGAGGTTAGTCAGCGCCCACATCGCTGTGGACTTTATCTGGACCCCGACCCCAAACTCCGCCTGGTTGCTCCAAATGATGAAACACTTGCCGACAGACCCCATCATCATCATCACAACGATCTGATCATCACAGCCGCGCTATGATCACCGACCGGCAGGTCACCCATTGCTCATCATCACAGCCGCGCTATGATCACCGACCGGCAGGGCCCCACATGAAAAGGTTAAACACCGCCGTGGCATTCAGTCAAGAGACGCAAGGTGTGGGGTCCAGCCACCTTGTTGGTCCTGCTGATCTTCACGTTGCGCAGGAGGATCTTGATGCCGCCACAACGGGCGATCTCGTCGCGGTGGGCGGCCTTATCCACGGCGAGGTTCCCCAGAGCCGAGCAGGCCACAAGTATCTGCTTAGCGTCTGTAGCGCTGTACAGCACACGCACAAGGTAGGGGACGACGTCGGCTTTCACCACCTTCCCCGGGTGATTCTCTGACATGTTCTCAATGAACTCTAAGGCAAGCTGATCAGCTGCCGCATTCAGGTTATCCTTCAACAATGCGGCAAACGCTGCGATCGCACCATCCATTACCAGCTGCATGATGCACCCACCCCTCCTTCGTGATTCTACTGCTCATAAGCAGCTACGCAGCGCCTTTCCACTCAAACTGATCCGCGCTACCAACCCTCCGGCAATCCGGCGGACAATGCTCCAAACAGTGGTGCCCCGTCCACCACCACAGCTGTGTGCAATGCTGCCCCCTCCCCAGTGGTGCCCCGTCCACCACCACAGCTGTGTGCAATGCTGCCCCCTCCCCAGTGGCGCCCCGTCCACCACCACAGCTGTGCAGTACTGCCCCTCCCCAGTGGTGCCCGATCCCACCACCACAGCTGTGCAATGCTGCCCCCTCCCCAGTGGTGCCGTCCACCACCACAGCTGTGCAATGCCACTTTCCTCAGTGATGCCGATCACCACCACCACAGCTGTGCAATGCTGCCCCCTCCCCAGTGGTGCCCCGTCCACCACCACACAGCAATGCAATGCTGCCCCCTCCCCAGTGGTGCCGATCCACCACCACACAGCTGTGCAATGCTGCTTCTCCCCAGTGGTTGCCCCGTCCTACCACCACAGCTGTGCAATGCTGCCCCCTCCCCAGTGGTGCCCCGTCCACCACCACAGCTGTGCAATGCTGCCCCCTCCCCAGTGGTGCCCAAATCCACCACCACAGCTGATGCAATGTGCCCCCTCCCCAGTGGTGCCCCGTCCACCACCACAGCTGTGTCTGCCACTCCCAGTGGTGCCCCGTCCCACCACCACAGCTGTCACAATGCTGCCATCTCCCCAGTGGTGCCCGTCCACCACCACAGCTGTCTGTGCTGCCCCCTCCCAGTGGTGCCCGATCCACCACCACAGCTGTGTGCCAATGCTGCCCCCTCCCCAGTGGTGCCCGTCACCACCACAGCTGTGCAATGCTGCCCCCTCCCCAGTGGTGCCCCGTCCACCACCACAGCTGTGCAATGCTGCCCCCTCCCCAGTGGTGCCGTCCACCACCACAGCTGTGCAAATACCTTTACTCCCAGTGGTGCCCGGTCACCACCACAGCTGTGCAATGCTGCCCCTTCCCCAGTGGTGCTGTCCACCACCACAGCTGTGCAGTGCTGCCCTCCAGTGATACTCACTAATCAGTGATACTCGGTCTATCATCGGCTGTGTGATACCTCCCTCCCCGGTCATCAGCCGAGCACCACCAGCTGTGCGATGCCCGGCCCTCCCCAGTTAGCGCCCCTTCACTTCATGAACGCCTTCGCTATGCCCTTCCTCGTGTTCTCCCCCCCGTGCTCCAGCAGCACCTTCAGGTAAGCCCTATGGTTTTTGGGTGGGGGGTTTAGGGTTCAAGGGTATTTGGGGCTCAAAGGTTACTTCGCCTCCGCACCTGCTCTTCCAGGGCCGGATCTGCCAGCATGCTGTGCAGCGTACGCCCCGCGATTACCCTCGCACTGTTGCTCACGCCCTTGATCAGAAGTACCGTGAGCAGAGGGATGCACCCAGCCGCTGCCATCTGTCTGTACACTTCAGGGTCGTCTGCAGCGAGGTTTCCAAGGGCCGCGGCGCCCTCCTCCTTTGCTGATTCGGTCCCATCGCGCAGCAGCCCCACCAGTGGGAGAATGGCCCCTGCCGCCTTAAAGAGTTCTCGGCTCGCCGCGCTCTGCGCCGCGAGATTGCGCATCGTGGCCGCAGCGAACTGCGAGCCTCCCCGATGAGTCAGTGAGCGGCGCAGATTCACGTGTTTGATAACACAGCACATCGACTGAATCGACAGCCCTCGGCGCTCCGCGTTTGGTAGCAGCACACTTAGAGGTCTCGCAGCATCACTTGCAAGGGCAGCCCTCGCCACCCAGCAGCAAGCCCCTCGAGAGAAGCCGCGGAGTCGACGCCGGCGAGCCACCCTTTCCTTCGAGAAGCAGCTGGGATGGTTCGGCGATTCCTAGACGAGTGCTACACCAAAGGGGGAAAGTGCGACAGTGGTGCAAGAGGCCGTACGGAAGAGGCGCACCTCGCGGCCCTCTGGGTCCTTGGTGCAAGAGGCCGTACGGAAGAGGCGCACCTCGCGGCCCTCTGGGTCCTTGGTGCGCACGAGGTCGGTGAGGCCGGTGATGATGGACGTGGTCACCAAGATGTCTTGGGAGTTCGCCTTTATGGAGAGGTTCCTCAGGGCGCCAGCTGCGAGACGCTTGCAGTCGAATTCTTGGTTGTGGAGCTGGTCCCCCAGCAGGTCGACCCCACCCAAGGCCACTATGGGGCCCTCGAGCTCATCGTGCGTGCTCAGGTTCGTAACGAGGGTCAGGAGGAGAATGTGCCACGGTAGCGTCTCACCGCGCATTAGCTTCAGTATGATATTGACGCCGCCGTGCTTTGCCACTTCGGGTTCTAGGCCGGTCTCGGAGGTGAGGTTCACGAGAAGCCCAGCAGTCTCCATTTGGTTCCCCGGGGAACCCTCCGATAAGAGCTCCATGACAATTTTGACCGCACCCGTCATCTGAAACCTCATATGGATGCTTAAGTCAGGAAGATCGATGGTGAGCAACCTGAGGACGCTCACGGCGAGACCTCTCAGTTCTTGGTTGTCGACTTGCGCGAGGTAGGCGACCAGCGGGTGCGCAACTGGCTTCAAGACGATGAGGGGCAGCAGAGTTTCACTGAGGCAGAGATTCTTGAGAAGGTGGAGGATGTTGCGGTGGTCTGCTTCAGAAGATGATTCGAGGAGTGCGACAAGTTGTTCCAGGCCGTCGCAGTTGAAAACGACGTCGCGGCCCTCTACGTCTCGGCTGAGATTTCTCAAAGCGGTCAAAGCGCAGGAGCAAACGAGCGGCTGGCGGTCGCTGGCGGTAGCGGACGTGAAGATAGAAGCGACATGTGCATGATTTGAGAGCAGGAGTGAGCGTTCCTGAGAACTTTCCGTGAAGAAGACCAGAATCTTGATGGCCGGTTCTTGGGCTGCCTCCGGGAGGTCGCTGATGAGTTTAAGAACGAGCTCAACGACCCCCTCGGCCCAAAGTATGTTCCGGACGTCTTTTTTCGCCGCCAAGATGGACAGCGCGGTCAAGGCATTGTCAATATCTCCGCTGCTATCTGAGCGCAGAAGACTAATCAAAGCATGTACCCGGTCCTCAGTTGAAACTCGTGGCGACTTTGCGGGCGATCGTGGCGATTTTGGGGGCTTTGGCGGTGAGCCTAGCTTCTCTAATATCATATCTTCAGACATATCCAGAGCTCGCCGAGAAGAATTCGGTTCCGTTTGGTGTTCGAGATGAGCGATATACTGCTCACACAACCATTGTTAGGCTGCGACTACGCAACATTTCGCCGGGGCAAGGAGGCACCGGGCATGGGAGACGCCTTTAAGGGTGCAAAGTATTCACACTAGTGGACGCGAACATCATGTGGTCACGAGACAGCGCTGTACGTTATCTTCTGAAAGACGGATAAATGAGCCTCTCCTGCTCCCACAAGAACTCTGCCTTGGATAACAAACCTGAAAGCCCACCTCCCGCAGTGCATAGCACAAGGCACACGAAGAGTCAGCGTGGCGGTTCAAAACCAAGAAGATGCGGAGGTGACTCCTGCTGCATCTGTTCTCCACATCTGGTTGGCTACCACATCTTCAACGAAAGGGACTCAGAAGTTAGCACTAAGTTGTAGGCAGCAGAGTGTGAGGGACAGCAAAAAGAAATGGACGTGTGCATGAAAACACGATCGCTGTCCCTACATATTGAACGGCATGAGATCGGCCAACAAAAGCCAGCCCACCATCATCCCAGTGGATGTGAGAAGCAAAACAAGAGCAGGGCGGGGCCGTGACAAGATACCACAAACGCATACATATTCCCAACCCAAATGCAAAGCAGCATGGAAAGATGATACGATGTGACCGATCGTCGCCAAACAACTGTTGGTCTCTGGGTTACGGAGTAAGCGGACCCTGCTGGCATGCCCCCCAGTGGCTCCCGTTTGATGGATGGGACCTGTTGGTCCATGGTTATGTCATGAATGCAGTCACACCACACAGCATAGCTGTCCCTACATATGCATAGCGAAAAGAGAGATCGAGAGCGAATGTGCGTTATCATTTGACACGCAGAGGTATGATATGGCACGAATACACACACCGTGGCTATTGGATTGAGGTTTCCACTTCCTTCCGGGAAAAATAGACTGCCTTGGAAGGAACTATGGAAACTCTCATAATCCCGAAAATAAGCTCTTGTTGAATGAAGATGCGCAAGTGTCGGCTCTGTTTGGTATCAGTTCCGCGGTCACCAGTAGCAAACCCGTGAATGTCTCTTTGCCAGGGCAACGATGTTCAGCCAAAGGCTATCCAGCAGATATTCCCAAGAGGTTCCAAGCAGTGACAGAGATAACTTTGCAGGTAATTCCGCGGATGAAAATACAAGCCCTCGTAATATCCCACCTTCAAGACAGCTATTCAGGCGGTGCGTGCTCTCGCTGTCTGAGGTTCATTTTCCACAAAATTGCTAATCTGTTGGAAGAGTGTGTCGACTATAGGAGTATCATCGACTGCAGCTCTTTACCTATCTCGTACTGCTATGCTACAAGCTGCTGAAGCGTTTCCGTGAAGGGTAATGCACGTATGCCCGAGATAAATGTCAATTTGAATATCTCATGTCATAATTGTGATCTCATATGAAATGAATTCTTCAGGTAACATGTCAACAAAAAACATGCAGCACTCGACTCAGGACTGAATGAGCACATGAAACTCAACTGCAAACTGAAACTGGCAAACTCAAACTGAACTGTGTGACACAGTCGAGAGGAGTGTCACTCGTAGTATTGACCCTATTAAATACTAGGCCAGTCGATCTAAAGATCTCCACTAGGCCTGCGACCGAATATTTTACGTAATTTTGCGATCGGACGGCACTGGCACGATACGATTAGTAACCGGGCTTTATTATTCTGACGATTGCAATTCTGTGTCTCTGAACACCGCGTCTGCCATGCCATAACGTCTGGGTGGCGTCGCGTCGCGGCACACGTACGCGAATGCAGTGGCGAACTGGCGAACTGGCGATGTCATCGTTATCGTTTGGCCGCCGTCAGATCGAAATTAGTTGCCTGCGGCGCGCCCCCAACTCCGCAGAATGCAAATCGTTCAAGGTCCCGTTTCGATCCCTCGCGTGCGCGTCGTTTCAAAAGATGCGGTGCTACCTTTGCGTTTGCCTGCATGGTTCGAGAACATATCCACTCATCATGTGAGTCTCCCTACAATATAACCAGCTTCGCCCTCGGACGAGCGTCGACATGCCTGCTGCTAACTTAACTTGTTATGACAACAATATATGTGAATTAAATTGTCCAACAAAACAGTAAGTCAGGATAAACTACACTCATGTTAACCTAAGAAAACAGTTTTTTAACCGAGCACGGCAGTCTGATAACTTTAGACAACAATATGTTACCTTAACACAAAAGTATGTTAAATTAACACGGCAGTCGGATAACTTATTTCAACGGTTTATGAACTTAGCACAACAGAATAGTAACACTATACAAAAGTTTGTCAACTCAATATCCAAGCCTGCATACCCAACAAGGAAGTCTGACAACCCAACAAAACAGTCTTTCAGCTTATTATGTCAGACTGATAACTTAACACATATCCCGGAAAACTCAACTCACATATATGCTAGTATAATACGGCAGTATGCTTGGACCGTAGAAAACCAAACACCGCACGTAGATAACTTAATACGGCCTACAGCAGACACGCGTTGGTTTGCTAATAACTTAATACGGCCTGTAGATAACTTTACAACACACTTAGTTAACTTAAAGTGTTACGTGGCCCTCTTTATATGGCCCGCAATATACTTATTACCGCAGTGTGCAGATACTCTAACATGGTTCACTAATAACTCAATACGGCTTGCAGATCACTTAGTACGGCTTGCAACAATAATAATAATAATAATAATAATAATAAAACATTTACGCTAGCAAAAGGGACAAAGTCCTGAGAGTGCGGTAACCCTGCAAAGCAGGCTAGTGAAAACACTAGGGGCTACTCCCTCTACTATAGCGCGCCCACAAAGGGGCTCAACCCACTTTTCAGCAGGGTGACATCTAGAGAAAAAGCTAGGTGCTAAGCAAAAAACTCTAGAAGGTGGAGAAGCAGCCGTGGCCGGGTGAGTGGAGGGGAGCTGGCGAAGCGGCGGGGAGGGAAGTCAAGAAAAGGGGGTATTTGGAGACGTTGAGGAAGGGGGTCGGGTGGGAAGGGAAGAGGGGGTGGTGGGGGAGGGGAGGGGGGAGGGGCTCCCCTAGAGGACGGGGAGCCACCTTATATTGCAAGACTTTTGAAAATTACTGCAAAAGGGTTTGAAGAAAGTCGTTTGATTGCTGCACAGCTTCTGTTTCTGTCATGGTCTCACTGCTCGAGATGTCAACTGTATGCGGGTCAGTGTTTAAGGTGGTGGGGGTGTTTAACAGAAACACGTCTCGCCTATTTCTGGTGTGTTGCCTACATATTCTTGAAAGTTTTTTAAGGAGAGGTTTAATCTTGCCACGGGGAACACCTATCGTGTTGAGGACAGTACCGAAAAGAGGAGGGAGGTACCCCATGAGTGTAAGTGCTTTGGGCCATTTCACGGTGCTAATGAAGGGCTTAGAAGCTACGTTGGTGATTGTCGTGTCATGGTGACCGCCATAATAATGCTCAGCATTCTGATGATAGGGGGGGTCTTGGGTGGGCCATGGGCACAACGAAGAAGGGAGTACGTTGTCCCTTTCGTTCAGAACTTCATTCCAAATATCAGGGCTAACTCCAGTGTATTCTAGTCTCCTCTCCGTGACTCTGGACTTAGGGAGGACATTGAGGAACCATCTAGCAATCTTTTTCTGTGTAGGCCTCCAGTCAAAGGCTGGTTGAGTATCGCTGGGTGCACTGTCTATAGCTATGATAACGACATCCGAGAAATCATCCTTATAGCATCCGCCACCTGGGAGAACGTAGGGGTCATCACCCGTCCAATAACCATGTGGGATAAATGGAATAGTGTTATGCGGGAATCTGAAAACAAGTTTAAATCCTTTATCAAACCATCTTTTTTGGTTTTTGGGAGACAGTGGAAGAATCCATGTTCCTGAAAATCCGGGTACAGTGTTGGCCGCTTTATGTCCCATTTCCAAGGTAGTCATAACCGCCGAAGATTTGCCCTTATCCTTTCCATCAAAGGGGGGATTTCCGTAAACTATTCTGCCAATGCCTGTTAACGGGTCCACGTAGGCATCCCAAGCGAGGCCATCAAACCGATTTTCCCATGATAACAGAAGGGCCTGAGGGCTTTTTTCATTCTAGTGGTGGGTATGCATCTTCTCGAGTAAATTCTAGGGTGGGCATTTAGTGGGTTGGAGAAAAGTTCACAGCCGTTTTTGTCAAGGTTTCTGTCATCCACCAAAATATCTAAGAGGCTTCTTCTTATTGCATAGCAGTTTTTAGGGTCTCCCGATTCAAACTTACATGCATTGAGGGCTTCATGGATATCGTGTGCCCTATTCGAGTACTCCGCAAGTGAGCATGGGACTGCTTTGTTGGAAAGGCGGTGCCAAGCCAAAAGTTTCCAAAACTCTTTCTTTTGAACATATTGGAGTTCGGGATATTTAATTGTTCCCTTAACATGGTCCACTTCAGGCTTTGCGGTCACGGCAATGGTATTCTTTTTTGAACTTGATGGACGGTACATGCTAGCTTCCGGGAGAGCGTGTAAGTATAATTCCTCATTCATTTCCTGTCTTAGGTCAGCAAGTGGAAAAAGTTTCGATGGTTGTGTTCTGATATATGTGGTACCCTTTCCAGGGTTTAGTAGTTTAGGTTTTTCTGAGATTTCTTCAGCGATGATTTTCCTTAGTTCGATATCTTGGGTTGTTCTAAGATTATATAAACTATCATTATGTCCTGGGCATTCAAGTTGGATGTGTTCGAAGGTGCATTTTGTATTCTGTTGGCAGTAGGGGCAGTTTTCGGACCCGATTTTCCCCAGTTTAAATAAGCGTGCAGGAGAGGCTTGAAGACCCAGGAGTTCTCTACTTCTAGAAGCGGTGAAAGCTTTAGGTGTCATTTTGGAAATATCTTTGGTGGGGGCGGTGTTATTCTCGTTGAGCATTCTCAGATGCTTCCCTTGGGACTGTAGGGTTCTCCAATTATGATAGTGTGAGAGTCGTTGAATTCTTCTGATGTGACTACGTATATCGCCTAAAATAGGGACCTCAAAAAAGAATAATGAGAAGGGTAGTTCCTCGGCAGGGTCGTAGCGAGAAATGTCAAAACAGCCCCCTCTGAATGAGGCTCTTTTAGCAGTACGGTCCACTCTGTCATGGACTTTGTCATTATTGTGACCCCTGATCCATTTAAGGATGATTTTCCTGTGGTCTCCTTCACTGTAGAAGCCAAGTTCTTCTAGCAGTAGGCGAACAGCCTGCACATCTCTGCGATTAGCTTCACGTAGTTTGTCCCGAGCACTCATGGACCTGCCATCCTTTGTTACCGCAGATATTGCTGCCATAGAGTCAATGGCATGTACCATTGGAGTAATAGATTTGAGGAGTTTCTCTTTTTGTTCTGTGAGTAGAAATCGCAGTCCCGCAATTTCAGCAGATGTGCTACTCGGGTTTTGGATATCCTCCTTGATAAGGAGCCCCTGTGCGGAGAAAGTTCTTGAGGGGGGGATATTCATCTTCCGTACAAGTGGCATCCCGTTGTCAAAGTTTTTTATAGCATATGCTGCCCCACTGCATGCTGTTTTCTTTCCAGCAAAAAGGGAACCATCGCTTGCCATATCATAGTCTTCCATTTGTTTGCTCTTTTCGGCGTTGGAGGTGGATTCTTCTTCCGAGTCGCTAGGGCAGCTGTATTCACTTTCTTCCTCCGCAGTTTTGTTTTTCATTCTGGCAATAATGGTTTCATACTGTCTGTCTGAGATGTAATCATAGTGTGAGTTGATATCACTAACTGTAGCAAGGACAGAAGAGGGCGGGTCCATATGGTCATTATATTCAAAAATAGAACCTGCTGGAATTAGGATGCAACCGTCATTGGTGATGCTATATTCAAAGTCGTATTGAAGACTGTTGGTACCTTTGATTCTGACAAAGACATTAGGGTTTATGGCATTGTTACTGTATTCTGTATATTGTATTGACATGGCCTCTAAGTCAATATTGGTAATGTGAATAAGAGAGATGGAATTTCGGTCACCATTCCCTTTCCAATGAAATTCACCCGTGTCGGGGGGTACTATGTTGTCTCTATATTGTTTTTTGACATATCTAGCCTGTGGGTCCAAATCTACGGGGTTTTGAAGCATTTCCTTTTCGATTTCGGTTAGCCATCCAGGGGGTCTACTGCCATTCAGCCTGAAAAAACATTTACTTTCTTGCCAGTTTTTTAACATTCCACCGCAAGGAGTTAGAAAGGAACCTGTGTGCTTGAGGTTGTATTTTTGTATTGCGGAGGTAACATTCCTCGACATGTAGAGTTGTCTGGGAAGGGTGGTGATTAATGTATTTTCACCCGCTTCATTTTCAGGGTAATTTTTAGAGTCAATAGCGTATCCAAGTTTTGCCATAATGTGACCTGTACGCCTAAACCAGTTAAAACGTTTGTCTTTAGTATGGCTGTAGGTTGCATAGTGCGATAAGGGGAAACCCGATATAACATTTTTACCCATTTCGTTGTTCATGTTTTGAATTATTATTTTAAGCCATAGATTGCTATTTCTACGGTATAGTGAGATGAGGTGGGGATCAGTGATACGGTCCGTGTGGTTGTGTTGCCAATATTCGTGTTCATCCGCAGAACACAGGGTGTTCATAGTTTCAGTAATACACGACGCGGTTACAACATCAAAGACACTATCAATACCGTACCCGCCTTGGCAGACTGCTGTCCAGATTATTTGGTGATTGGTGTCAACTGGGCAGCCCAAATATTTAATTATAAACGAAGCTATCATTTTGTCTAATTCAATTGCGACATTCTTTGAGGAGTTGGCAATTGCTGAGGTAACTTTAAGGGGGTATGCCATCCTCGGAACTACAACCGCATTTATAACATATCTTAGCTGGTGTAGAGTCATGTGTTGCAGTTGGATGGATGTGAGAGTAGATTTAAGTCTGTCGATAAGGATTTCCGCCTGTTTGTCCCATTCCCCATTTAGTGCAAACCATACTCCGAGATATCTGTTTACCTCTTTGCTGTTGGAGAAATCGAGGAATTCTGGTGACTCAGGGGGTATCCATTTCGAATCAATGGAAGGACTTGGGTCATTTGTATTGGGCTCCAGGTGACCCCCTGAGATGAGTAAATCATCGGACGGGTCATATCGCGTTACTGTTTTGCCCTGAGGTTTAATGCGCTTTCTGTAAGAGTATTTGGATTTCTTAACATTGATGGGAATACCAATGAAGCTCATAAATTCATTAACTACACCTAGCATGTCTTGAACTTCGTCTTTAGTTTTCCCCACGAGAATGATGTCATCACAAAAGAACCGTGCAAAGATATTTAAAGTGGTGTCCTTTTCTAATAGGTTTTGGGAGGGAGGAATAACATTATTTCCTGGTTTGTCTGGTCTATGGCGTTCCGAGTTCAGTTCATATCCATATGTGGATCCTGTCGGGTTTACACCGTTTGCTCTTTTTGCTAACCAAATTGCAAGGATGTCCATAATGGCTACAAACCTAAGTGGGCTCAAAACTTCTCCCTGAGGGACTCCACATTCTAGGGACCATTCATCCGTGAGGCCTTCTTCAGTGAGTACCATTCTAGAAGCATCATTGGTAATGTCTGAGATAATGTTGATTATTTGTGATGGGAGTCCCAGCTTTCTCAGCGCTAAATTGCTCATCCAGAATTCAGCTCTGTCAAATGCTTGTTTGAGGTCCAGGTAAACTACGTGAAGGTCTTTGTCGTATCTATTGGCATCCGAAATTACTTCATTCAGAATTTGAAGTGAGTCATCTATGTTTTTATTCGGAAGAAACGCATCTTGAATGGGAAAGAGAATGGGGTGAGTGTTAAGTATTGTTTTGAGACGGTTAGCAATTATTGTGTTAAATAGTTTAAGACCCGTTTCCAACATTGTAAGGGGTCTAGAATTATCTATTGTACATGGTGCAGAGGGATTTTTAGGGATTGGAAGGATGACTCCAGATTTTGCACTCTTTGGAAATTTCCCAGTTATAAGAATGTGGTTAAAAAGTGAGACAGTAACCTCTTGAAAATTTTCTGGGCCCTTGATCCACTGCGAGTATCTCATTCCTGAGGGTCCTGGTGCTGTGGAGATACCACAGTCCGAGTATGCTTGTTGGAGTTCTTTGTGCGTGATTTCTGTCAGTAGTCTAGCAGCGGCCGTATCGGGGATTTTGGGGCTGTCCTTTAGAATGTCAGTGAGCCACTGTGGGAGTTCATCTGGCTCATTCGGGTTAGTAGAAAATATTTTTTTATTTTTGTATTCATCTAGTGTTGTGTTTAGTCTTTCTGTCTTTGTCTCAGGTATCTTTCCATCACTACCTGGGGTAGCGGCTGCACCTTTTTCAGTAGGTTTCATCTTTCCCATGATGACTGTGTCTAGAAACCTCGAAAGGTTAGTTGAGAAAAGATGCTGCAAGGCTTCCTTTTCTCGGAGATTGCGTCGTTCAATGTCAGTGTCTCTGCTTTTCTGAAAAGCATTTCTGATTATTACATAATTTTCATGCAGACGTGATCCCCATGTGGCTGCCGTTTCATTGTGTTTGGGTTTGAGCGAGGCAAAAGGTAGCGTGCGGGCAGCCTTTTTGGCTTGCTTAGGAATGTTGCTTGCATGAGTTCTCGTGTCCAAATATTTGATGATGCGGCGTACTGTGTTTAGCCATTTGTATATATAGTTAGATACTGCTGATGGTTTTTCAGACCTCCCAGCTATGTTCAGATTCTTGGTGCCAAAGGCGTCACTTGCCGCCTGATGTGCCAATTTGTGCAGGGTATCCCATGTCGCGTCAGGGTGCATTTCCTTGAGGCCAGTGCCGCCGTTTCTAGTTGCTTCCGATCCATTTTCCATTTCGAGTGTGTTATGTAGTCTTTCAGTGTAAGACACCCAGCCTGTAGCGTATTGGAATAAATGGGCGGTGCAATCTATTTTTTCCGAATGCATCTCAGATCCGTACAGGTTCCAGAATTTAGCAGGCATATGGGGTTGTAGGAGAATATTCCAGCTGGTCATGTGCTCATCTGTGTTGGATTTCGTGATTTTCTTAACTTCCAGTGAGCTGAATGACAGGTGTCGTTTGAGATAGGCATTAACATCTTTCTTATTTAAAAGGTGAGGCGAACCTATATGCCAGATGTTATCTTTGTCGTTATGGCCTAAGTTGAGACCACCTTCCGGCATCCCCTTTCCTCTAGAGAGTAGGTGAGCTGCATGCCATGGGCTATTAAGGTGAATCCACCATTCCTTGGGTTTGTTGTGCCATTTTAGACATTGTTCTATATTGTCTGCCTCTTTATTTTTAGCTATGAGCTTACTCACTGTAATGGGGCTGCCGTCGATATTATCCCGTTTAAGATCAAGATCAGTGGTGTCACCCTTAATGGTGCTGATAGCGGTTCTAGCTTTGTTTTTATTGATGCACGCGTGCACAAGTTCGTTTGTGCTGTATCCGTTTGCTTCGAGAAGTCCTACAATATCTTTCCTGTTTATTTTCCTTTTTGTACCCTTATTTTTGTTTGTCATTCTAATTGGGTACCCTGGGTACTCATCATGTGTGGTTTCCTTGGCACCATTAAATCTAGGTGTTGGCAAAGTTGTATCGGTGGAAATCTGCGGTTTGGTGTCGATTTTAGGGAGCTTAAATTCAGCCCATACTATCCCGTGGTCGGAGATGATATAAGGGTTTTCCTCCGTCCATCCTGCTTTAACGGTCATTTCTGCCATAGCTGTGTTGGCCATGATATGGGTGAGTTTTGCTTTTGAGTTTTTGGATATGACATGTGTGAAAATTTCCGTGTTTGGATTTCGGTCCATTATCAGTTCATTGAGTGAGCATCTGTCATTGTTGAAATAGGTTAAAAGATGCTTATTCTTTTCGACATGTTCTTGATACGACATGTAATTTCCACCTGACACCCGCTGATTTGGGGTAATGGTGCAGTTTTTGTCACCTATCTCTACGTAGGCCTTTTTTGGATTATTTCCTGACCTACCTGCCCAGTCAGTAAGTGTGTCATATAATTCCACTTGTTCCTCTACTAATGTAGCATCATTCATATAACCGCTGGCTATGTAGAGCTCAAAACCATTATTTCCTGAAAATTTGGTCATTACTGCTCTCTTTGCATCTCCATCGATTGTGGTGACCGAGGTGGATAGTGGCAAACTCTTCGGATTCCATAGGATCATGGAACCAATAGAAGCTCTCTCATTTACATGAGACGTGCGAAATTGGATTCCTTTTTGTGTCATTAGGGTTTTGATTAATGCAAGGTTTTCAGTATTTACCTTGGTTTCTGATATACATATTATATCAGCCCGTCCGTCGATTAAAAGATTGCAGATTGTTTCTAACTTGATTAAACTGTCTTTATCTTCTTTGTGGTGTCGGAGGCCTCTCATATTCATACCCATTATAATCAAATTGTTAGAGTGTTGTGCTAGTTGTAGTTTAGTGAGTCGGTCTATTTCTTCTGACTGTCTCATGGCGTTTTTGTGTTTTGCTTTTTGTAGTATGCATCTGCCATCTGCGTCATAAATGTTCTCGATATCAAAGATTTTGTTTGTGCATTTGGTTTTACGGATTATTCTCTTTTGTTTATGAGAGTGTTTCCTGCGGTATCCATATGTGTGGGGTTCACAGGAAGGCCTTCCTTTGCCTGAGATGAGGTGATTATAAGCAGTGTGAATGGATTTACAGTCTTTGTGCTCAGAATTTGGCTTTGTTGGATGTGCATCAATTTTCGGAAGGTGAGTTCTCAGTGATTGTCGTATGGTCGAAATGGCTTTGTTATTTTCGTGTTTGATTATCCTGGCTTCTCTGCCCGTTTGTGGTAGAATTCTAATGTTTAGGTTTTCAAGTTCGTATAGTAGGTCTCTGTTCAATTGTGCTGCTGAGAAGAATTTGGTGTTGTGCAGGATGTGATAGACTTTGTGGGCTAGTGTAAAATTGAAAACCCCCATGTTATTCGGGTGTACTCCCAGTTTCAGGGTTATGCGGTGCACCCTCAGGTCTTGAGGAAAAAGTGTGGAAATGTCTTTCTGGTGTTTATTGTTAGGGGTATCAAACTCACAGTGAATAATCTGTCTTTCTGGAATGATGTGGACTGCAGTTGACCATATGTCCTTAGCCACAAGAAGATGAATTTGAATGTTGGTGTTATCCGTGTTCGAGGTGTGATGATATTTCCTATGCGATTCGATGGCTTCTGAAACTATTGTTTCATTAGTGGTGTGTGTCTTCCATTTCAGTCTGAAAGTTTCTACCAGAGTTTCTATCTGCTTTTTGGTTGTGGCACCTCTGCGTGTGAGGATGTGGTGGGGAGATAAGGTCATATTAGGGCCGCTGATTGCGGCGTCATTTCCAGCGTGCTCCAAGTGTTTGAGCTCCAGTGTGTTACAGGTATTCTTTACCTGCAGCCCTATTTCTTCCCTCATTTCTAATCGGTATTTATGTATTTCCTTTTGCATCGTTTTGTTGCCATACTCCCCAATATATAAATCAGATTTTAGGTACTCGAAAAATGAGGTCTGGTGCAAGCCTCTGTTCCATTGTGCCCATCTGAAGGCGGCTTTTGCTACCCATGTGCCACAGTTGTATGTATCTGTTTGAAATGTTTCCTTGCTAGTGGTAGTTGTGAATTCATTATATTCAGTAATGGTTATGAAATTTTTTAACCAGGTTTTGAGTGCTGCCTCAATCATATTAATGGTTTCTCTTTCAGCTTTATCTCCAAAGGGATCATATATGTAAGCTTCTATTTTCCCAGGTGATGATGAGCGAATCATTATGAGACGCCAATGTATATTGTCACACACGCCTATTTGTGTGTGGCCATATTTCTTGAGTCTGCTATTAATGAGTTGTGTGAGTTTTTGGTCCTCCCCTGTCATCTTGAGCATCATGTCTGTAAGGTCCATAGGGGCTATGGTACTCGGGTCCCGTATTTTCATTGCATCACCAACATGAGTTGCATTTAACCACCCCTTTTCTGAAAGGAGTGATTCCGTGGTCATTGTGGTTTCAACTACTGCGTTATCTTCGGTGCTTGCTCCACCGCTTAACAGCTGCTCGGGTTCCGAAATATTATATTGTTTAGTATCGTTATCCTTCTTGTGGTGGGTTTTATATTTCATTATTCTTGAAGGTAAATTCATTTTGGGTTTCTTTGCAGTTTGAGTCCGTGTTCTCTCCCAAAGCCATGCCGTTTTGGGGTTTTGAATCATGTATTTCAAGGCGCTCTTACTTATCCCTTTGCAAGCCTTAGGTCTCTTGTGGGCTAGGTGTATTATGACTCTGGGTCCCGGGAAATATTTTTTAGGGTTCAACTTCATTCTGCTGAGTTCCGCCATTATATGAAGAAGCATGATAGTGGGCCCGTAAGTGGTTGTTTGCATTTCCGCTCGTGTTTTAATAATATTTTCCTCACATCTCAAGAGGTGTCTCATTATGTAATATGTCATAATTATGCTACCGCTTATAGCTTTATCTATTTTTATTTCCATTTAAAATATATTTCAAACCATGCTGGGCTTACTATAAGATACATATATTGTGTTGAGTTAACAGCCCTTTCGGTCCATACCAGATTGAAGGTATACTTTTTTAAGTTTTTCTTCCACCGCGTTAGATTTGCAATATATCGCTGTATTATTTCCGAGCACCGTATTGGTTTATCTGTAGCCCGCTTGACTACACTCCGCGTGTCTTTTATAAGACCAGTGCGCACCTCGCTTCCCCCGCTCCCGTGGTTTCTGAACATTATTGTGCTCACCGTGTTACGCGTTACACCCACTTGTTGCCTCCCCTCAGCTACCATACCGTTTATTTGGGCATTCCTCTTTCGCACATGGTTTCGTATATGTCCTCGGGTCCCTTCCCTGAAATTTTTTGGTTCTAGGCTCATTTTTGCAAATTTTCGATTTTTAACGAATTGTGCCTCATGCAATTCGCTTCCGGTCCAAGGTTGTCCGGTTGCCTTTATTTTTTTTCCCACTAACCCTTTTTGTCATATATAAGCATTGTGTGAAATATTTTCGCCCCATTTTACTTCTACGCACTTCCACCCGTCCCGTATTCACTAGGTGTCGACTCAAGAGGTTAGGGTTTCCCATTATTTTTGTGCTTACAGCCGCCTTTTCCCCTAGAAACATGTGTCCGTGCCCCCGAGTCTCTCGTAAGATTATTTTATCAGTACTATTACGGTGTATTGCATTCAGTTCTAAGTTGTTTAAACACCGAGCTAAGTTTACCGTGACCCGCTTCAGGTTAGTAACCGCCCGCTTCGGAAAGCATATGGGTTTATTTGTGTTATTTGTTGACCGCATGTTGTTTTCCAGGCATCGTGTAAGTATTATTAAACTTTCTGTATAATGCATTGAGTTAACAGTATGCCGCGTTAAGTTGCCTGCATATTGTGAAGTGTTTCCTGCTTTGGTTTCCCGTCCTCTTAAGTTTGCTAGGAACCGTGTGTGGTTATTTATTAATATTTTGGTGTTTGACAACCGGTGCAGGTTTTCATATAAGTTTGTTGGTTCGGGTGCCTCGGAGGGTGAGCTATGTGAGGAACTGTATTCACTGCATAAGTGTTTATCAAGCGGCAGGTTATTATTATGCCAGGTGTGTGCTTTGTATTTATTTAGTGACGGTGTGCCGTACACGGGAGGGTCCCTATGATGAAGGTGTCTATGTAATGCAAGTTTGAGAGTGAACTTTGAGCTATCTGTATGCCCGTGCTCTGGTTCAAGATTGAGCTTTTGAAGTCGAGGGAAATATGTGTTGTGTGGTGAGACAAACTGTGGGGAGTGAACAGCAGTTGTAAAGAGAAGAGCAAAGCAAGAGCAGGGGTGTAAATATGTGCTGTGCATACTTAAATTTACTGCTGGCCGGTGGGTCACAATGAGCAGAGCAAGGAAGAGATTGACTCTTCTGGTTTTAGGGATGCTAGTGAGGGTCACTTGCATATCAGATGCTTGAAAGCACAAAGTCTGAGAGAGTGTTCAGAGAGAAGAAACAGGTTTAACAGTCCAATTTCTCAGTATCTACCTTCAGCAAGATTAATTCCTCCGTCACCTTCCTGTGTCAGGGGTTGTCTTTGGCTGCCTCCTGCGGGGATCTTGTGGGCAGGGCTGAGAGCTGAGGGGGTGAGCTTTCTCTTTAATGCTTTAGCTTTTGCTGCTTCCCAGTTGGCTGAGTTTTTTGTGGGGGTACTCGGCGGTCCCGGAGGGCCTCCTGGTGGGAATCCTGGAGGGCCTCCTCCTCCTGATCCTTTTCCTTTACCAGATCCTTTCCCCTTTCCCTTCCCTTTCCCGCTGTCCATACAGTTCTTGGAACAATGACCGAACCTTTTGGGAGATGGGGCACACTTGAAACACTCGTGGGCACTGCACTGGGTAATCAGGACAACTCCAACAGGGTTGTAGATGTACTGAAGTGGAATGAAGTAAACTGCGTGCTCCGGATTTTGAATGTCCGGTACTGCCGGTTCCGGTGCTGCTGCAACTGGGGGCCTGAGTACTGCGTAGATCCTTCTGACCAGCCGTGATCCTCTGCCCTTTCCTGGATGTTCTGTGAATGTCTGTTGGAAGACCACCCGCTTAACAAAGCTTGAAAATGGAGTCGTGAGCAGGAATGAGACTATGTTATCCGTTGAGACCTGAAGATTGGGAGCGGAAGCACGCAAGAACAGGTTAAATCGAGTCAGTCTGGAAGATTTAGGCGTGATGTTAAAGCGCTGTCCGTCCACCAGAAGAATTCCCAGCTCGAGGATTGCAGTCGCTTCTTCCTCGCTCTTTAGCTGAACTTTGATGAAGGGAGTCTGCGTGTTAACTCTAGTTAGAATGCGCGGTTTCGTAATGTTTGTAGAGATGCGAGCTTTAAAAGAAAAATGGAGCTTAATGCAAGAGCGGTATCTGTGTGAATGCTTTTTTACGTGAAGTGAGAGGGAGGTTTTTACCTTAGCAACACCCGATGCGTCCACCTTTCGCGTCAGACCGTCAACCGCCAATGAGCCAACGTCGAGATGCTTCCTGGTCAGGGTCTCCTCGCACTGCCTTCTTACTTCGCTAAGCTCGCGTCCAGTGAAGCGCGCGGTGTTCTGGACGTTGTGCCTCGTGATCTTCAGCGTCTGAAGGAAGTCTTCGTTCTCCAAGTCACCTTCGTGGCCTTCGATTTCGGTTTCGGTTTTCTTCACCGTCTCAGAGTAGTCCACTGCCGTTTGAAGAGATGCGAAGTCGAATTCCGCTTCCTCTTCGTGGCTGACAAGCGACACTTCTCGTTGTCCAGTCAGACCGTCGATTCCGTCGTACTCGCCTGTGTTCACAACTGTTAGTAATGCACAAATGAAAAAAGAAATGCTTGCTATCTCTAAATGCTGTGCGTGGGCTTTCGTTATTGCGTTTTGTAATGCGTCAGTTGTGATTAAACAATGGAGGAATGCGTGAGCTTTCGTTATTGCGTTTTGCAATGCGTCAGTTGTGATTAAACAATGGAGAAATGCGTGGGCTTTCGTTGTTGCGTTTTGCAATGCGTCAGTTGTGATTAAACAATGGAGGAATGCGAGGCTGTTTAATTTTGTACCTGCTTCTTCTCTTTCTTCCCAGGTGTCCTCGTTTTGGTCACCTTCGGCTTGTGCTCCCTCGCGTGCACCCAGGTCGATTTCTGCAAGTCCAGAGGCTGAGGGGGACTGCTGTGTTTGCTCCGATGCCTGTTTTGCAATGCGTTCGTCTACTTGTATCTGAACTGACTCCAGTGTGGGAAAGTACAAGTCATATTCCAGGAGTGTTTCAACGATGTTTCTGATGTTTTCCCTCTGAACTGTGTTCCTGGTGTACTTGATCAGTTTCTCGACGTTTGTGGTTGCTGCTGCTGACTCAATGACAACTTCGTTTCCTTTCACTGAGCACATATTTGTCGCGTGTCTGAAAATGTTCCACAGGAAAGTGCACATAGTGGATGGCCTTTCGATGTTTCCGAAAAACTTCTTGTGATTTATCGGAATGTTTCGTGCTGCGAAAACTGCGTCTGCTTTCGCAAGGAAAGTGGCATAGATGAGGGATGAAACTGTGTCCTGGTCCAGTTTAGCGCTCCACTTATCACTGTCGCGGATCACGTCTGAATTCATACTCCTCATAAAGTCATATTTCTGCTGAATGGTTTCTGGCTGAGTGAAAGAGTCCATATCTGTGGGTCCTTCTTCGTTCATAATTCTCCTGTGTGAAGTTATCAAAAACGCGAAAATCAAGCTCGTTATAGTTCTGATGTTGTTACTCTTTTGTTCTTTCAGTTATGCGTAATGTTGCGCTTTACGGTTTTGGTTCCTCACTGGAGAGCTCAAGGCTCTCCAGCTTCTCCAGGCGTTTTGTTGCTCTTTCCCCAGGACCTTCGTAAAAAACTCAGGTCGCTGGGTACTGAAATTTCATATCACATATCAAGAAAATATACAAGCTAAAGCAAGATCATACCGCAAGTTTTAGGGTTTGAAGCAAAGGACACCATATTTCACTATAAGAAGCAAAACAGGGGTCGAAAAATACCTTCTGGTCGACAAAATTCTAGGAAAAACGTCTACTCAAACCTAAAAAATTATCATAAATAATATGCGCGAAAAAACATTTTTTCCAGTGCTCGCGCCCTTCGGACGCTGAGACGTTTTTGATGACAGATACTCTAACATGGTTCACTAATACAGTAATCACTCACCTTTAAGAAAACCGGAGATTTGGGGTCAGCCAGCTAATTCCACCAACTTGCGTACCCCCCCCCGCCAGCGCCAGCGTCCTATGGAATCGGTAAGAATTAGCAAGTATTTTCTTTCAATCAGCCAGCAATTCTCTTAAAAGTCCAATGATACACACTTAAAAAGGCGACATTTTCAAAATTTTCCGCCTGCGGCGCCAGCACCCATATTTCTTATTTTCGAGGATTCCATAGCTCAAAAAAACCAGCCAGCTTTTCTCGACAACTTCGGTACCCCCCCCCAAAAGCTGGCTGGTTTCTTATCGCCGGGTTTTCTTAAAGGTGAGTGATTACTGTAACTCAATACGGCTTGCAGATCACTTAGTACGGCTTGCAACAATACTTTGCAATAATAATTTTAAATGGAGATAATAACTGATAAAGACATAAGCGGCAGCATAATTATGACATATTACATAATGCGACACCTCTTGAGATGTGAGGAAAATATTAAAACACGAGCAGAACTGCAAACGACCACTTACGGGCCCACTATCATGTTTCTTCATTTAATGGTGGGACTCAGCAAAATGAAGTTGAACCCTAAACAATATTTTCCGGGGCCTAGAGTCATAATACACTTAGCCCACAAGAGACCTAAGGCCTGCAAAAGGATAAGCAAGAGCGCCTTGAAATATATGATTCAAAACCCCAAAATGGCATGGCTTTGGGAGAGGACACGGACCCAAAATACAAAGAAATCTAAAATGAAATCACCCCTAAAAATAACGAAACATGAAACCCACCGCAAGAAGGGCAATGATACCGAACAACATAATATGCCCGAACCTGATCAGATGTTAAGCGGTGGAGCAAGCACCGAAGATAGTGCAATAGATGGAAATAAAATGGCCACGGAATCACTTCTCTCAGAAAAGGGGTGGTTAAATGCAAATCATTTTGGTGACGTAATGAAAATCCGGGACCCGAGTACCATTGCCCCCATGGACCTCACAGACATGATGCTAAAAATGACAGTGGAGGACCAAAAATTCACACAACTCATTATCAGTAGACTCAAGAAATATGGCCACTGTCAGGGTCATGACCGATGACATATGTGTCATACATGTCATACGTGTCATACCTGTCAGACATGTCATACCATGTCATGTCATGTCGTGTCATATATTATTATGACAGTCGTCAGTACGGTCGACCATGACTGTACATGTCGAGTCGTGTCATATATTATTATGACAGTCGTCAGTACGGTCGACGATGACTGTACATGTCGCCAGATGATAATGTCACATCATCTGTCATCCCTGTCATCGAGAGTTCGTACGTCGAACTCGAAGATGGCAAAGCAAAGATACATCTTGAATACAAACAAGAACCATCTTGCTTTAAGCATGTGCGGAACACGCATGCACAATATGAACGAACTAGTCGTTATTACAATACTGGTCGTTCAACCTACGTCTCGGGTTCACAACCCAATGGCGGTACCATCTAAGATGATGGGAGACGTATGGTACAAAGTGAGGAAGCGTTGTGCTTCAGCAGTTCTTTATTCAGAGACTGCAACTCACAACCCGCTTGATGTTACACTTGTGTGTGCCGTTCAACAGCACAGTGTTTATTTGATATATTGTATAATATTTGTGGGCTCGCACTTCAGCCCTAACATAATGGTATTCTAATTTAGCTCGTCAAGGCACGAACGAGAACCCAATTGTGTGCAGCGCATAGATATCATTAATTTGTGTTGACAGGTTGCGGAGCACATAAGGCGACGCACTCACATAAATTGAATATTGATATATCTGCTGCAATAGCGAAGATAGCGTGCGAGAAAACTTTCGCGTTCACAGAAGCGCACTCGCAGAAACAGCTGATCGCACATACTACACGATAAGGTGTGCATATGGCATACATCTGCGCAGCAATGAGACGTACTCGCATAAATGGTTCGCAAATGTATACATGTTCGCAGATGCGACGTGGAAGCATAATCATCAGCGGAATCGTTTCCGCGCGGAAAGACATCAGCGCAGCATTACAATTTTCGCGATTGCACCAAATTGCTTTTTGTACGGCTTCATACATGTTGATGCGCGATATACTAATTTGCAGTTGGCAACATGCGCGATGGTCACTAATTTGCAGTTGGCAGCATGCGCGATGGTAGCATATTTTTGCAGAAGTGGATCGCAGCTTACAGCATGCATGCCAATTACATGCGCGCGCTTGTATGAATCATGCTCGAAAATTGTTCAGAATGATATATGGCATAATGGTCATCGACGGAATTTTGATCCGTATACATGTCAGCGCTCGTATAATGCGCTGATTAATGGCGACGACAATACATGCTTTTCATCAGCAGCGCGCCCTTTTGCATAAGTTATTTGCAGCGTGCTATGAAAGATTTCAATTTGCGATGATGATGATGTCGAGATGTTGCTAAGATCAACTGCACAAATATTCTTAATCATCAGCATTCATGCTCATCAGAAATATAATAATGTGTGCACAATATGTGTGTGTGGATCAACACACACACACATGCACACACACATGCACACATGCACACACATCACTTGCAGCAATCACCAACATGCAGTACATGCCGGCATTATTATACCATGTATACATTTTATGCTGGGTGATTGCAACATTGCGAAATGTGCATTAATAATACAGCTTGATCACGATACCAGCTGTAGTGTATATATATATCAGTTTGATCACGTTAGCAACTGGTATACTAGCATCATGCTGTGATACATGAACATTGCATAAGCACATTGCAGTGCATGCTAAACTATATTAGAACCCATACAGTATAAGGTGCCTGTTCAGTAATCTTAACATAGTAATTAGCTCAATGTGACCCGGTGGAGTCGAGATACTCCTCGGACAACATATTGTTCTACTATGGATTACTGAAAGGATACTCACCGGAGCTGTATGTGAAATATATCCAGCAACTCATTTGGTAAATGCGATTATTATGGAATTACAATAATCCCTAAACTTGATATATCATGTTAGATGTATGCAGTGCATGGTATGCTGACTATCTTACATGATGAATTGTCTAGGATATTGTAATATCCAGAACATATCCTACTGTAAAGTGTGTAAAAGTTAACACACACACACACTGACAAAAGTGCTAATCAGTAAGCACTGCATGCATACACACACACTGCATTGTATGTATTAACATTCACTGATTCAAAGTGAATTGATTAACTTAAATATCTACTATGTGTATGATAATGTACATACCATTTTCCAAACACATGTGCGTGGAAAATGTCAGTGATTGCGATAGATAAGGGAGCAGGATAAGACAAGATGCTGTAGGGCTGGATGGAGTTATCTCCAGACCCGAAGGCAAGATACTGCACCCATGAAACAGCTGGTAATTGTTGGGTGCAGTCCACTCGTCATTCCACATATCATCGCTGGAGCAATAACAACAACTACGTTGCATATTGACAGTTGATTCAGATCTGATCAGTTCAAATGCATGCAACTCTCAGATCAGTATCTACATGACATCTGATAATAGTTGTTAAGGACAACACACACATACAAATGTGTTGTGTTAAATTGTTGTGATTGTATCAAGCAATGTCCAGATATGTTCTAAATAAGAAATATCATTTTGATAAATCTTAGAGCACAGACCTATGCTCAGAACAGATCATAGTTTGACAAATATCACTAAAGTGGATGTTCCTAACTGGATGTTCCCACTTAAGTTGATAACTTATATATCACCAGAATGTACAATTGCTGCCATGGGTTTAAATCAGTAAAACCCAGAAATGCTATCAACCATAGATGTTGATATACAGCACAATTCACTTATTTGCCATGAAATTTATCATGTGCACAAGTGAAGTTTATTGCAGTGATTCTGTACTTTACATTCCACATATACACTGAGATATGTCACCGAGGCAATATATCAAATAGCCAAAAAAGCTGTAAAATGGGTAAAAAACTCCCACGCATGATTTCAAAATGAAAAATGTGTGCCCATTTTATTTTGAATTATGATTCTATACCTATCAAGGTATCAGAAAAACATAATGACCATGGTCATATCTCGTGTAACACCCTAGATATTAGGTGTGTAATATATAGGGGTATACATATTGGCTGTAACAAAATACGTAAAAATCCTCCACGCATGATTTCAAAATGAAAAATGTGTGCGGATTTTTTTTGCTGATCTGATTATTCAGCTATTAACGAATATTCCCTGATTTATACAGCACTTGTAACATCCTGTAACACCCCTAAAATTAAATGTGTGTGTCAGGGGTGTAACGTACCCTCTGGAAACCACATTACATTCATATAGGTATTAAATGCAGTTTTGCTTAAAAACCTTTGCAAAAAAAATATACTGCTTATTTTTTACCTATTTTAGGGTTACTGATACCATATAACACCCTAATCATATTATTGGGTGTATGGGCCACTGTAACATTACATGCCCTAAAATGCTACTATAATTTCGATAAACTTCGTATTTAGCATTAACATATCATATTGTTTTCGACACAGACATGATTATGTATCGGGCAACAACCCAAGAACTGTGACAGATGCTTTCTATATGGAATGCATGCTATTTTTGAGGTATTGGCAATTGACAACTGCCACTATATCACACACTTCCTTGAGGGGGGAAGAAGGTGGATATATATATATACTTACCTCATTATTATGTACGAATATACTACATGTATGTAAACATACCGATATACCACATATAACATATAAATCACACACACTCAGTTAGGCAATTAGCTGAAGGTATTTTTGTGCTGTGTTTTGTTTTAGATGGTTACTATCGAAGAGGATCCTGGTGCAGCTTCTGGTCAACGCCCAGCCAACTGGGCCACTTCAGCTGATCTCTTGTCACCCACTTCTGCTCACGACACCGAGCGAACTCCACACAGACATGTTCGTCAGAAGGTGGAGCTGGCATGTCTTGGCCGGGATACAGGACGATGCGGCAAAGGCGCGCGATGTCGTGCCTGTCTCGGTACAGCCTCTGTTCCCCCCATCTGTAGTCAGGAACGACATCGTCCCCTTGGTCGTCCCAGAACTGTCTGACCCTTCCGCCCACCCAAGGGATCGGGCTCACACAGAATTGTTCGAGAGCGCGCTTCGACTCTGCCAGTACGTCAGGCGCCAGTGGTCCCAGCGCACTTGTTCGGCGATTGTCAACGGGACATGTCCACGTGACAGCTCGCTGCAGCAGGGCTGCGTGTGAACTGGTGCGAGGTCGTGGGAGTTCGCCAGGCTCTATCGGCGAAGGTGAAGGCGATGTCACCGGCGACACCTCACTGTCATCGATGTGCTCGGAGCGCACACCGGAGGCGGCTATATATCCTCTCCTCCCCTGCGCTGAGAGGCTGGTACGGCGGCCATTCACAAACCAGATATTGGCCAAAGATCTCTGTCGTCAAGCACACGACTGGGTCCACTCGCCTGGGTTGGTTGGGACGCTTGGGTGGTGTCATGTCCACCAACGGGAGCACCACCTGGGTGTCCATGCCCAGAATCGAGGGCGCATGTGACACAGCCACGCCACTCCCAAGCTTGATGTCAATCATGAGGGAGTTCTTCAATGGCCCAGTGCCTATCGGCAGAGTTCTCCAAGAGTTCTCGGGCTCAAACGTCACGAAGGCATGAAGCCGGTGAAGCGTCATGTGTGGTGTACCCGCAGCCAGTATGACGTCCACGTGACAGTAGTGCGTGAACTTTGTCGGACTGTTGTCACACCTGGTGACTTTGGCGCCGGTGCTGGCCTCGTACACTGTGAGCCCCAACCGCCTGACGACTGAGATGGAGATGATGTTACAGTTGGCGCCGGTGTCCATGAGAATTGCCCGATAGAGCATGAGCTCACCACCAGAGGAAACCAGCGCCAAGCCCTCATAAAGGGTGGCATTTTGCAATTTGCAAATAGGCTGGACCTGCGCCATCAGCAGCGCCTGATCCTCGGTCAAGTGCTGCCTCATCTTCTCCCGCAGTGAATCATAGGCGCGGGTCTTGATGGTGCCAGCCCGGACATGCCCATGGTCACTGAAATCGACCACCCCCAGGTCACTCACACAGGCAGCGGCTGCACATCGGGCGGCGGCACTGTCGACCACGCCGTCGGGCATCTCATCCAGTGGCATCTCTTCGTCCATCTGGTGCCCTGCGCTTTCTGCTGCGGCTGCTGCTCCCTCTTCCGCCTCCTGCACAACTGTAGCGGGCATGTCCTCAAGCTGGTGCTCGTTGACCTCGGTGGGTTGCTCGACCGCGTCCCCTGGCTCATTGCCCTCGAGCTCCTCCAGGGCCAGGAGGTTCTCGATGTCCTTCGGAAGGTCTATGGCGCGCTGGGATAGTAAGATCGCAGCAATCTGCGAGCAGGTCCGCATGGAGCTGCGGAGATTGGACGCCAGCAGGTGGAACTTCCTGCTGAGGACGTTGGGAGGGATAGCTCTGGGCACCTGGGCAGCCTTGTCAAACTCCTCAGGCGTTTTGACCTTGAAGCCCTGCATCTTCTGCGTATTCCCCAGGGCAACTGCGGCCCTAGCCTGGAGCTCTGGTGCGTGGCTCACACCAGCGCGGTCGCTAACACCCAGCCCTTCATCGGTGAGGCAGTCGCACTCGTCCACATCATACTCCGCTCGCTCGTTGAAGTTGGAGTGATACTCAGCGTCGTCATCACTCGCCTCTGACTGGGCCTGTGCCTCGGTGCTCTTGACTCCCTTGGCCGGTGCTGCTGCCTGCAAGCCTGATAGCTCACACTTCTCGAGCAGTCATCTTACGCGAGGCCTGTCATACTTGTCATATATGTCACGCCTGTCACCAGCTGGACAAACCCGGCACGGTACCATGGGAAGCCGGCGTTTGTTACATCCATTTTCGACTATAATGACCATATGGACCCGCCCTCTTCTGTTCTTGCTAAAGTCAGTGATATTAACACACACCATGATTACATCTCAGACAGACAGTATGAGACCATTATTGCCAGAATGAAAAACAAAACTGCGGAAGAAGAAAGTGAATACAGCTGCCCTAGCGACTCAGAAGAAGAATCTACACCCCCCACGCCGAAAAGAGCAAACAAATGGAAGATTATGATATGGCAAGCGATGGTTCTCTATTTGCTGGTAAAAAATCAGCATGCAGTGGTGCAGCATATGCCATAAAAAACTTTGACAACGGAATGCCACTTGTTCGGAAGATGAATATCCCCCCTCGAGAACTTTCGCCGCACCGGGGCTTCTTATCAAGGAAGATATCCAAAACCCTAGTAGCACATCTGCTGAAATTGCGGGACTGCGATTCTTACTCACAGAACAAAAAGAGAAACTCCTCAAATCCATGACTCCAATGGTACATGCCATTGACTCCATGGCCGCAATATCTGCTGTAACAAAGGATGGCAGATCCATGAGTGCCCGGGACAAATTACGTGAAGCTAATCGCAGAGATGTGCAGGCTGTTCGCCTACTGTTAGAAGAACTTGGCTTCTACAGTGAAGGAGACCACAGTAAAATCATCCTTAAATGGATCAGGGGTCACAATAATGACAAAGTCCATGACAGAGTGGACCGTACTGCTAAAAGAGCCTCATTCAGAGGGGGCTGTTTAGACATCTCCCGCTACGACCCTGCCGAGGAACTGCCCTTCTCGTTATTCTTTTTTGAGGTCCCTATTTTAGGTGATATCCGCAGTCACATTAGAAGAATTCAACGACTATCACACTATCATAATTGGAGAACTCTACAGTCTCAAGGGAAGTACTTGAGGATGCTCAACGAGAATAATACCACTCCCACTAAGGATATTTCCAAAATAACACCTAAAGCTTTCACCGCTTCTAGAAGCAGAGAACTCCTGGGTCTCCAAGCCTCTCCAGCACGTTTATTTAAAGTTTTAAACTGGGGAAAATCGAAACTGAAAACTGCCCCTACTGCCAACAGAATACAAAATGCACCTTCGAACACATCCAACTTGAATGCTCAGGACGTAATTATAGTCTTAGAACAACCCAAGATAGCGAACTAAGGAAAATCATTGCTGAAGAAATCTCAGAAAAGCCCAAACTACTAAACCCTGGAAAAGGTACCACATACATCAAAACACAGCCATCGAAACTTTTTCCACTTGCTGACCTAAGACAGGAAATGAATGAGGAATTATACTTACACGCTCTCCCGGAAGCTAGCATGTACCGTCCATCAAGTTCAAAAAAGAATACCATTGCTGTGACCGCTAAACCCGAAGTGGACCATGTTACGGGAACAATTAAATATCCCGAACTCCAATATGTTCAAAAGAAAGAGTTTTGGAAACTTTTGGCCTGGCACCGCCTTTCCAACAAAGCAGTCCCATGCTCACTTGCGGAGTACTCGAATAGGGCACACGATATTCATGAAGCACTCAATGCATGTAAGTTTGAATCGGGAGATCCTAAAAACTGCTACGCAATCAGAAGAAGCCTCCTAGATATTTTGGTGGATGACAGAAACCTTGACAAAAACGGGTGTGAACTCTTCTCCAACCCACTAAATGCCCACCCTAGAATACACTCGAGAAGATACATACCCACCACAAGAATGAAAAAAGCCCTCAGACCCTTCTGCCATCATGGGAAAATCGGCTTTGATGGTCTCGCTTGGGATGCCTACGTGGACCCGATAACAGGCATTGGCAGAATCGTTTACGGAAATCCCCCCTTTGATGGGAAAGATAAGGGCAAATCTTCGGCGGTTATGACTACCTTGGAAATGGGGCATAAAGCGGCCAACACCGTTTCTGGATTTCCAGGAACATGGATTCTTCCGCTGTCTCCCAAAAACCAAAAAAAGATGGTTTGATAAAGGCTTTAAACTTGTTTTCAGATTCCCGCATAACACTATTCCATTTATCCCACATGGCTATTGGACGGGTGATTACCCCTACGTTCTTCCAGGTGGCGGATGCTATAAGGATGACTTTTCGGATGTCGTTATCATGGCTATAGACAGTGCACCCAGTGATACTCAACCAGCCTTTGACTGGAGGCCTACACAGAAAAAGATTGCCAGATGGTTCCTTAACGTCCTTCCCAAGTCCAGAGTCACGAAGAAGAGGCTAGAATACACCGGGAGTCAGCTCTGATATTTGGAATGAAGTTCTGAACGAAAGCGACAAGGTGCTTCCCTCTTCGCTTTGCCCATGGCCTACTCAAGACCCTCCTTATCATCAGAGTGATATTGAGCCTTATTATGGTGGTCACCACGACACGACAATCACCAATGCAAATTCCAAGCCCTTCATAAGCACCGTGAAATGGCCCAAAGTTCTTACTCTCATGGGATACCTCCCTCCTCATTTTGGTACTGTCCTCAACACGATAGGTGTTCCCCGTGGTAAGATTAAACCACTCCTTAAAAAACTTTCAAGAATTTGTAGGCAACACACCAAAAATAGGCGAGACGTTTTTCTGTTAAACACCACCACCACCTTAAACACGGACCCGCATACAGTTGACATCTCGAGCAATGAAACCATGACAGAAACAGAAGCCGTGCAACAGTCAAACGACTTCCTTCAAACCCTCCTGCAATAATTTTCAAAAGTCTTGCAATTTAAGATGGTTTCGTCTCCCCAAGGGGAGGGGCCGTCCCCCCTCCCCCGCCCACCTCGGCCACCTTCCTCAACGTCTCCAAACCCCCTTAATTCTTCTGACTTCCCTCCCCACCGCCTCGATTCTTCCACCCCTCCACCCACCCGGCCATGGTGCTTCTCCATCTTCTAGAGTTTTTTATTGCCTAGCACTTAGCTTTTTCTCTAGATGTCACCCTCGCTGAAAAGTGCCGAGCCCCTTTCTGGGGCGCTATAGCAGCAGGGAGTAGCCCCGGTGTTTTCACTAGCCTGCTTTGCAGGATACCGCACTCTCAGGACTTTGTCCCCTTTGCTAGCGTAAATGTTTTATTATATTATTCTTGTGGGAAGGCCACTGCTCCGCTTCCCCTATATAGGCTTCCCAGGGGAGGGGGCCGCATGTTTTTCGTCGTCCCCAGGGGGCGCGAAGCGCCCAACGTTGGGACGCGGAGCGTCCCCCAACGACGTTGGCCCCGAAGGGGCCTGAAAAAAATGATGGGGGGCGCGTAGCGCCCAACGTTGGGACGCGAAGCGTCCCAACGATGTTGGGTACGGAAACGAGAGAGGGACTCGAGGGCGCGAAGCGTCCGCGTGATGGCCCCGAAGGGGACCTAAAAAAAAAGGGGGGGGCGCGAAGCGCCCGCGGATGGCCCCGAAGGGGCTTGAAAAAATGAGGGGTGCGCGAAGCGCCCGTTGGTGGCCCCAAAGTGGCGGGCCTAGGGAAATTGCCGAGGGGGGCGCGAAGCGCTTAGAAATGGCCTCGAAAAAATTCATCACTGAAATTGTGATGAATTGGAGTTTCACCCGTAGTGATCGTATGCCCCTCTTTTCATCCCCGCAATATGTAGCTAGTAATATTGGGTTTCTCATGAGTTGTCACCTTGTCTCACGCAGCCTTAAGTTGTCCCTTATCCGTGTCTTCACCATTGAGGCTCGGGATACTTTGTTTCGGCATATAGTTATCATGTGCGACTATGGTTGGCGCACGTTATACTGCATTGCTTTTAGATAATTCGTGCTTATTCCATCGTATTCGCATCCCGTGTGGCCAACTTTATTTTGAGTATGCTAGTCATTTCAAGTATCCCATACCGTTAGTTGTAGCTAATGTCTTTGTATCAAATCGATACCGAGAAAGTTTTATAACTTTTATTGGTGTAATAATCATGTCAACGATCTAATTTATCAAGATGGACACGGCCCAATACATTATGACTCAGAATCGATTGTTGGGACAATCATAATTAATCGGGTTAATAATGTTTATACCTATAAAAAATGTTTCAATTTGGGATATACAATTATGATTAATTGTCGTAACTACTTCTGCAACTAAAAAGTTCACCAGTGGCAAGGGAGAATAATTATGATAATCAAACCGGTTTCAAAGGGGAAGTAATCGAATCGATTGCATAACCGGTTTGGAAAATGAAACTAATTCCTACTTTCCAATACATTACTTCTTATTCGTACTAGAAAGATGTCATGGTGGATTGTCATTCAGGCTTGCCAACTTTCGTTTGCGTTTATTACTAGTTTGCCATTCGTGGACGGGGCAAATTTCCTTATGTTTGCCGGGTCTGCCGATACGGCGTGTTCCAAAACTAACAAAAGCTGCTTTTTTCCTCATTTCGAACTTGATATCCACACCGCAAAGTTGGGGATCGCATTGTGGTCTACCTTCCGTTGCCATGTTGTCAAGGGCAAGCTGAGCGTCTTGAGGTGTGGCGCCGAGGAGGGATCCTGTGTGCGACAACCTCCTTCCTTCCTTGAGACCCTCATCGATGGCAAGCGAGCTTGGTACTATGGCATACTTCTAATTGGGAGGGCAGATAATGGACTGCATGCAAATCCATGACTCAAGGCATGCACATCCGGGTTTTTTTGCCCTGCATAACTTACGTAGAGATTCGGCTTTGAGATGGGTTCCGCATATATGCGCATTATGCTTGCAACACCCGCATAATTACGGGTGTATACACCTTGTGTAAAACTCCTGCATAAAAGGTACATACAGCAAATCTCCGGAATTTATGCACCCCCCGTATTTATGCGCATTATGGTTGCGACACCCGTAAGTATGCGGTATACTGCATATCTCGTAAGTATGCTGCATATTTGTGGATCCATAAGTATGCAGCATACTACATATCGTGTAAGTATGCTGTATATTTGTGGATCCGGAATAGTTGCAGGTAGTATGCATCGCGCATATATATGTAATATATTTGCATTATATATGTATCACATGACGCGCTGCTGTGTGCTTTCGATATGCGAACGTAAGTACAGTACCACTCAGCAGTAGATGTATTTCACGGCGCTGCCTCGATGTGCTAGTCCACAGCAAGCGTGCATGCGCTACTTCGCAGCACTCCGAGTTATGAACGAGATACGCTGCGTGCGTGGCCCTAAACTTAACGAATGCGCGTGTACAAGCATCGGACTCTACAGCAAGACAAACGAAGTGCGCCGATAAGATACTGAAAGCATTGCGCAAACAGAATTAAAAGTTTACAAAAATACTAGTTTACGCCTGCATCTATCAACTGTAGCAGAGGTCAACGTTTTTCAAAGCAGGGTCTAGGCTAATTCATCTAATGAAACAAACATGGCATTTCGCGTCCCACTCCTTTCCACATTGATATGATAACAGCCATACCTGAAACACACACAAGCAAACGTTCGGTCAGTGAAAGACTTTCCAACCAGAGAAATATGACAGTCTGTGCAGTGGGAATATTTCCCCCTCACCACAGATCCGTGAAGCATTTCTCAACCCAAAATAAGTTCCCAAAAATCACGTTACGTGATTTCGCACAGGGACGTTCGTTGTTTCAACCAATGGTCACATACAGAGTGGGGGCCACAATATATTTTGTCTCAATCACACTTGCGAAGACAAGTTTTAGCAACCGCTCCCACTGCTGTGATGGTTTGTAGTGGATTTTGGAAATCGCCAGGAGGCAAAAGGGGGTGCCTAAATTGTAAAAAAATACCTTGCGAGGTTTGGACCGTTCGCCGTTAGCAGACTCCAGCGAACCCAACCTGTGAATACACGGCGTGTGTGATCAGTAGTTAAAACGAACGTTTGAAATAACAGCACGGAAACAAAAAGAAGACTGACGGGTGAGAAGACCCGCTGCTGTGCATGCAAGTGGTTCAGCCGCCAGTCTTCTTTAATGCATACCTCGGAGTTCGTGAAATTTAATAGTTCCTACTGCTTCGTTCTCGAATTCGGGTGCGCGAGTCAACTCACGTCATCATCGGTCCCGAAAGAATGTCCGTGTCCCGTCACATGGGCATCGCATCGCTCGAGGCGTCGATCGTCACGTCGCGTCGTGCTCGCGATGTGTTCAGTATCGAGTACAGTATGGAGTATGATACTCATACTGATACTAAGTAAGTCCGTATCAATATCGAATATGAGTACTGCAGTATCTTGTATCTGTAAATATGGGTGTAAATGGGGGTGGGGGGGGAGTTAAGTATGAAAATGTTCGGGAAGGGCGGGGGGGGGGAGGGGTTACCCCCCTTGATTTCACCGTGTTATTAAGGAAATTATGTGCTAGTTGGGGGGGTCTATCGCGGTACCGTCATGGGCCCTCCATTAGTATCGCGCCCCCCATAATCTTATTAGGAGGTCTCGAGAAGAAAATAATTTTCAGTTTCGCGGATGAAACGTGACCGGATTCATGTGTTCGATATGCCAATATGTTCGCATGGATAAGCTTGTGTGTTGGGTGCAATTTCACCCCCAAAGGCTGAGTACATCAAAAGTTAGTCCCATAACAATAACCCTATCGGTATGGCGGGCGGGCGCCGCTAGAAAATAATTTTCAATTTCGGATGAAACGTGACCGGATTCATGTGTTCGATATGCCAATATGTTCGTATGGATAAGCTTGTGTGTTGGGTGCAATTTCATGATCGGGATGCTGCGTTCGATATGTCAAAATATTCCCATGTATCATCTCATATAGTCGTGCGCGCATTTGTAGCCCCATCGACTGAGCATGTCGACTTTTACGAACAAATTAATAACCCGCTATGATGAAATTAATTTCAGTTTCAAGTCCAAAATGATCGGGATGTTGCGTTCGATATGTCAAAATGTTCTTATATATCACCTCATATAGTGCGCGCATTTGCAGCCCCATCGATAGAGCATGTCGACTCGTTACGAACAAATAAATAACCCTATGCGGCTTTGGCGACAAGTGAAAAATTAATTTCAGTTTCAAGTCCAAAATGATCGGAATGCCGCGTTCGATATGTCAAGATGTTCTAATATGTCACTTCATATAGTGCGCGCATTTACAGCCCCATCGACTGAACATGTCGATTTTTACGAACAAACTAATAACCCTATGATTTGGCGACAAGTGAGAAATTAATTTCAATATTGATATATATATAACATACAACTATGATATATATATGTGCCTAAACACAATTCGATGTCGAGGAAAACGATAGTCCGATCCATTTTCCATGATTCGCACGCGTTCGGATGCTATTTCGGCAGAAATCCTATGGGGTGTCGCCGCGAGAAGTGCATGACCCATCTATACATTACTTCCACTATGCCCATTGGTATCTTCCCTAGCGGGGTATGAGTCCGCTTGTGTTCCTAACCATTATTTATGCACGTGTTTTCTTTTCACAACGCGGGCTTTGATTCCGCTTCTTTGTATTATCTAAGTAGCACAGATATTGCTCAGGATGGCATATGCACACAAGGGTTTGGCGCGAACAAGCATAACTGAAAAACTTTGCACCCTCTGCCTGGTGCGTGGCTGAAAGGGCCCTCCATATGCTCTGCACTAGGGTCATGGGGGTTTATGCGAATATGCTATGCACTTTTCTTCCGAGGGGCTTCAAACTTAAGCTCAACTGGAATTTTAACTTATGCTCGATTAGAAACTTATGCGTGGTCATGCAAGCCATATGTGCTTATTAGAAACTTAAATGCCGGCGGACACTTACCTTCCACTTCATGTCCTTCGCTGCAAGCTCATCTTTACCTCGACACCTTACACAGGAAGCACACATACATTCCCTTAGACCCTTCTAGGATAAATTGCAAGCATTACTACCTTAAGAAATACAATCTAGTCGTCATGCTTAGATAGAAAAAATAGAGTCCTATGCGCTGGGCGCTCCTTCTAGTTCCTCGAGAGAGCTCCACCCTTAATCTTCAAGGGGGCGCTCGATCTGCAGGCTAAAAGTGCTCCTTAAAGGCTACCCAAAAAGAAACGAAAACTGCTAGGCGCGCCTTCTAATTCCTCGAGAGAGCTCCACACTTTTGCAAGTGGGCGCGTCGATCTGCAGGAACGAAGTGCTCCTTGAAAGCAGCACCCTAACAAATGGTGAAAACTTCGATCTGCACGCTTTGCAGGGCTCCAAGGCAAAAGGCTACCCAAAAAGAAACGAAAACTGCTGGGCGCGCCACCTCATTCCTCGAGAGAGCTCCACTCTTTTGCAAGAGGGCGCGTCGATCTGCAGGAATGAGAGTGCTCCTTGAAAGCAGCACCCTAACACCTGATGAAAATATGGCTAATATGGAAAATATGGCTATGCTAGTCTTGCACGATGCACATAAAGGGTGGAGAAAACGCACCTTGAGCGTGTGGCATCTCAGATTCGAACTGAGATCTCCAGACCTTTAGGTCTGGCGCTCTGTGAGCTGTGAGCTCTTGAGCTAATGCCACTCGTCACATATTCGGTTGGGGGCGTAACCCGATAGAGTTTACGCTTAAATTGAACCAAGGGGGAACAATTTTATTGGCGTGTGCGTATGCCTTGCTACCTTTTACAGGATTTTCAAAATCGGGCGCTTTTAGGCCCTAAAAGCGCCCAGGGGCAGTGCTTGGACAAAATTGAAAGTCCTACCATCTCTTGCCCCGCAACCTTAAATTTTCTTGACCTCGCAATATCAATCGTAATTTTCTCTTACTTTGGGCGCAAAAAGACATCGAAGCTTACCGTTGGGCGAATTGAAAACGCTATTTCACTCTAGAGTTCACTCGTCGCGCACACTCTCCAAACCTAGAAATTTACTTCATTTGTTTTCCAAGCGACTAAATTCATTTGTTTTCCAAGCAACCCCTAAACGCAACGGACGTAATTCTGAATATGCTGGGTACGTAACTCTGCAGTAGACGGAGAGTTTGACTGTGGGCAAACGTGCGGTATCGGGTATGTTCAAAACACAAAAGTGTCACTGCATGGGATTTTAAATGTTTCTGGATGTAATATGTGCATAACCCCTCTCTCGTAAAAATGCCGCATGAAACCTCCACGCGTCCAACTTTCATCGGTTTCATCTTCCATCGAATTCTGGCATCGAGGATGACTTGTGTTTGTCTCTCGTCAGTGTCATGTCACATCATTCTCCGATGGAATACGGCTCCGTGTCGCGACCCCGCATCATGTGACACCTGTATTCATCGTGACTAGCATACGCTTGCAAGAGTTCGTCCGCGGAGTCCAAATCCCATCAAGTCTTCATGCTTTGTATGATACGAGTATAAATTCCTCAGATTTCATGTTTGGTAGATTTCCCAGCGTGTCATGCATGTGCCGTATGTTGATATCGAAATCCATAACCTGCGAGTATTCAGTACGACGTCGTGAACAGTGAATATGTGACGTCCAACGAGCAGCACCATTTTCCGAATTATACACGATGTCCGCCGATTGGAAATCACTCCCGTTTTTAATAATTTTACCGTAAATGTGACACCTCCTGCCGGTCCGCGTATCCATGCGTCTTCCGTCATCCGTTTGGATATATCACGGATAACGTTAACGTGGTGCATGACACGGTCGCTGTATTGTGGTTCAAAAAAGACGGCCTGCATTAATTATACGACTGATGGCGAATCTTGTCATCTGATTCAGAAAATACGCGCTGTACCATTTATATTCTATTTAGACGCCCTTTTGGTCTGTGTCCAATATGCTGCAGTGGACCGACTTATGTAATTATATGGAATTTATGCGCACCAAAAAAACCCGGATGCAGGCGTAGTGGTTGGGATGAGGGAGCAGGCATGGACCTGTGCGTCGGTGCCATGCTGAGCGTCTTGAGGTGCGGCCGAGGAGGGGTCCTGTGTGCAACAATCTCCCTCCCTCCTTGAGACCCTCATCGATGGCAAGTGAGCTCGGTACTATGGCATGATGTTAATTGGGAGGGCACATGATGGAATGCATGCAAATCCGTTATTCAAGGCGGACAGGCGTAGTGGTTGGGATGTGGGAGCAGGCATGGACCTGTGTGTCGGTGCCATGCTGAGAGTCTTGGGGTGCGGCCGAGGAGGGGTCCTGTGTGCAACCACCTCCCTCCTTCCTTCCTTTCTTCCTTGAGACCCTCATCGATGGCAAGTGAGCTTGGTACTATGGCATGATGTTAATTGGGAGGGCACATGATAGAATGCATGCAAATCCATGATTCAAGGCATGCAGGCGTAGTGGTTGGGATGTGGGAGCGGGCATGGACCTGTGTGTCGGTGCCATGCTGAGCATCTTGGGGTGCGGCCGAGGAGGGATCCTGTGCGCAACGGCCTCCCTTCCTTCCTTGAGACTCTCATCGATGGCAAGTGAGCTTAGTACTATGGCATGATGTTAATTGGCAGGACACATGAAAGAATGCATGCAATTCCGTTATTCAAGGCGGACAGGCGTGGTGGTTGGGATGTGGGAGCGGGCGTGGACTTGTGTGTCGGTGCCATGCTGAGCATCTTGGGGTTTGGCCGAGGAGGGGTCCTGTGTGCAACCACCTCCCTCCTTCCTTCCTTCCTTTCTTCATTGAGACCCTCATCGATGGCAAGTGAGCTCAGTACTATGGCATGATGTTAATTGGGAGGGCACATGATAGAATGCATGCAAATCCATGATTCAAGGCGGGCAGGCGTGGTGGTTGGGATGTGGGAGCAGGCGTGGACCTGTGTGTCGGTGCCATGCTGAGCATCTTGGGGTGCGGCCGAGGAGGGGTCCTGTGTGCAACCATCTCCCTCCCTCCTTCCTTCCTTCCTTCCATGAGACCCTCATCGATGGCAAGTGAGCTTGGTACTATGGCATGATGTTAATTGGGAGGGCACATGATAGAATGCATGCAAATCCATGATTCAAGGCGGGCAGGCGTGGTGGTTGGGATGTGGGAGCAGGCGTGGACCTGTGTGTCGGTGCCATGCTGAGCATCTTGGGGTGCGGCCGAGGAGGGGTCCTGTGTGCAACCACCTCCCTCCTTCCTTCCTTCCTTCATTGAGACCCTCATCGATGGCAAGTGAGCTCAGTACTATGGCATGATGTTAATTGGGAGGTTACATCATAGAATGCATGCAAATCCATGATTCAAGGCAGTCAGGCGTGGTGGCTGGGATGTGGGAGCGGGCGTGGACCTGTGTGTCGGTGCCATGCTGAGCATCTTGGGGTGCGGCCGAGGAGGGATCCTGTGTGCAACCACCTCCCTCCTTCCTTCCTTCCTTCCTTCCTTGAGACCCTCATCGATGGCAAGTGAGCTCAGTACTATGGCATGCTATTAATTGGGAGGGCACATGATGGAATGCATGCAAATCCATGATTCAAGGCGGACAGGCGTGGTGGTTGGGATGTGGGAGCAAGCGTGGACCCGTGTGTCGGCGCCATGCTGAGCATCTTGGGGTGCGGCCGAGGAGGGATCCTGTGTGCCACCTCCCTCCCTCCTTCCTTCCTTCTTTGAGACCCTCATCGATGGCAAGTCAGCTTGGTACTATGGCATCGATGCTAATTGGGAGGGCACATGCTGGATTGCATGCAAATCCATGATTCAAGGCAGGCATGCGTGGTGGTTGGGATGTGGGAGCAGGCGTGGACCTGTGCGTTGGCGCCATGCGGACTGTCTTGAGGTGCGGCCGAGGAGGGATCCTATGTGCGACAACAACCTCCCTTCCATCCTTGAGATCCGTCATATGCTCACTGCCATCGGTGTTTGGATGCAAATCATTGAAAGCAAAATTGTCGGTTGGTTATTATCACAAAGGGCGAGATGGGGTAACACAATGGGTTTGATCGGCTAATCGCTACTTAGGGCAAGGTCATCGTAGCGACAAGAGATTCCTAATGTAAGGAGGGCAGATGATGGGATGTATGCAAGGTTGTCTACGTAGTTGGAGTACAGGCTATGAGGTGATACCTTCACTTTTTGTGCCTTGCGGGCACTGTTGATTATGACATCCCAACGTTCGGACCACTCTGCATCGTCGATGCCAATATCAAAAAGGTCACGCGACGACGAGGCGCAGGCGCAGGCGGTCATGCCTCGCGTGTACGGGTATTGCAGGATTGAGAATCAAAATGACGTCTCACTGAGACACGTCATTACCTATATATGATATATTGACCCGTCCGCTATTATTTATGAATATAATACAATTACACATATGCACCTTCAGTGCGTATTAAATATTTTTATTTTTCGTA
>LGRX02019936.1:0-12510 GCA_001247695.2 Cymbomonas tetramitiformis | reverse complement strand
AGATCCAGCCTATATATCACCTGAAATTCAGCCTCTATATGACTTGAAACCCAGCCTCTATATCAGCGGAAATCCAGCCTCTATATCACCTGAAATCAGCCTCTACATGAGCTAATATCCAGCCTATATATCACCTGAAATCTAGCCTCTATATGAGCTGAAATCTAGCCTCTATTTGAGTTGCAATTTGGCCTCTACATGAGTTGAGATCCAGCCTTTATATCAAGATAGTTATATCACCTGAATTCCAACCTATGTATGAGCTGAAATCCAACCTCTATATGAGCTGAAATCCAACCTCTATATGAGCTGAAATTCGGTCTGTATATCACCTGAAATCCAGCCTCTATATCACCTAAAATTCAGCCTCTCTATGAGCTGAAATCCAGCCTCTATATCAGCTGAAATTGAGCCTCTATATGAGCTGAAAATCGGCCTCTATTTCACCTGAAATTCAGCCTCGATATCACCTAAATTTCAACATCTATATCATCTCAAGTCCAGCCTCTACATGAGCCGAAATTCAGCCTTTATATGAGCTGAAATTCAGCCTTGGCATAAGTTGAAATTCAACCTTGGTATAAGTTGAAATTCAGCCTTGACATAAGTTGAAATTCAGCCCTTACATGAGTTGAAATGCAGCCTTCATATATGAGCTAAAAATCAGCCCCCATATGAAGTGAAATTCAGCCCCTATATCATTGAGTTGAAATTCGGCATGCCTCTACATGAGCTGAAATCTAGTCTCGTTGTTAGCGCGGAAAGCAACCCCTAGAAGCCTAGATGGGCTCACAGGTAACATATATGTAATTTACTTGAAAGTCTAGATATGTTGTGAGATGCATAATGTATGTATGATTGGTGTTTGCAAGCTATTTAAATTTGCACAAACTAGTTGAAATCATTAGGCCAGATGGGAGGCAAAATATACATCCTCAAAACTCCTCTTATCTATCTCAAACTTGTTTCTACTTATGCTGCATGGCTTGCACAAATAACTTGTAATTGCAGGTGGGAGCGCAATGTGGATTGCCGCGCTTGCCAGCATGCTTGGCCCGAGCCCCACATGTGCATTGAATTTTCTTTGCCTCTGCAAGCCTACTAGCAGCCTTACTACTCATCGGCATTGCAGGTCTCGGATGAAGGAATGCAGGCTTTAGCTGAAGCCTCGGAGTGGAGCAAGGACCTGAACAACCCCCCCCCCACCCCTGCATGAATCAAAATGTTGTGTGTCGCGAGCGTGCAAATGAGAGTAATGAGAAAGTTGAGAAATTTAGGCGCAAGGGGAGGGGGGTGAGGCGGGTTGGCATGGACAAGGGGGCATCACCAGCTGCATCGGGTACTGCCACCAATGCTGAAGTGGGTGCAGCAGATGACAACTCACCAGTGACATCAAGATCTACCACGCAGCAAGCCCACAACCTCCTTGTCAGATGATGCTGCAAGCAAGAGGCGTGCAAGGAAGTGAGAGATGGGCAAGGCATGCGGGATTATCACTAACAGCAGGATCAATCCATGATTGCTGCTTACTGCATCAAAATAAGTACGTGACTAGAGGTGACTAGAGCAAAGATGAGGGGAATGCAAGGGGTCACGGCACCAGAGGATGACACCAGAGCCTTACTGCCAGAGGGGGTTGCCGCAAGCGCATCGGGTCCTGCACCATTCACCCAACCATGTGGCCCTTCACAACATCACCATTAGCCCATGATCGTTGCTTCATGCACCACGGTCCGCAGGTGACTAGAGGTGACTAGATCAGAGAGGAGAAGGGGAGGGGAAGGGGTCACCCGAGTATGACACCAAAGCCATACTGCCAGAGGGGACGGCCGCAAGGGCATCGGTTCCTGCACCAGTCACCCAACCATGTGGCACTTCACAACATCCCCATTAGCCCATGATTGTTGCTTACTGCACCACGATACGTAGGTGACTAGAGGTGACTAGATCCGAGAGGAGGAGGGGAGGGGAAGGGGTCACCTGAGAATGGCACCAAAGGCATGTCGCTTGAGGGTGTTGTCGCAAGTGCAGTGGAGCCTATCAACCAACACTCATCACGCCCCCGTGTTAGATGATGGTACATAGCATACCTTGGGTTGGGAGGGATGCGCAAAAGTTGCATCACCTGCTAAGGCAGAGGGAGGCAATAACATCGGCACCGCCGAAGATGGATCCCCAACCGAGGAGCCTGCCTCGGGAGTAGCACTCACCACACCTTTTCCCTCTCAGATAAGATGATACAAGGATGTGTAGAGGATAAAATTGTTGACGATGGAGGTACAAAAGAGTATACGAGGAGTGCAGCACCTGCTAGGGCTGCTAGAGGTGGCGAAATCGAAGCGATTGCGCTTGCCACTCTAGCACGTCGTGTGCACAACCTTTTCCTCTCCGAGCGTTGTTCACGTTTTGCTTGGTGCTCTTGGATGTTATTTTTGTAGACATCCACCTTCTTCTTCATGGCCACCTCACTTACCACTAGATCCGATCGCCGAAAGTCGGTTAAGCCCGCCACAAAAAAAAGCCTCACCATTATCAATGGGCGGGAGCTGCAAATTATACCGTTGCTCACCATTCACTTGAAGAGCAAGTTTGTGGGCCTCCTCTGCCATCCACCAATCATACAGGCTAGGGCACCCATAGCCCAACTCCAAAGTTTCCCGGATTTCGGCATTGTAGATGGCCACGCTTTCCAAGAGAGAGAGAGCGCCCATCACCGGACTCATGTTCTTGGTCACCGCCGTGTTCATGACGGCGTGCACATGCTCACATCCAAGACTGCCTCGGCCATTCACCCGCCATCGCGGCAAGTGTTCCAAGGTCTTCTTACCCGGGACTTGGCGATGCTCGACAAACCCTGATGGGTAGGGCGTGAATTCCGCAGCACGCTTCATGGCACGCTCTATGGCCTTGATCGCCGCTAGAGAAAAGACACTGTCTCCTTTGTCAAGTCCCCTTCCTTCCTTCTTCTCTGCATCGATGATTGTCTCCAACATACGGCCAAGGCGCTTGTGGATGATGACTGGATGATTCAAGTGCTTCCGAATGTTAAGCTCAAAGGTATTCCAATATTGACCACATTCAGGAGTCCTTTTACCGGTCACCGGGTCAAAAGAAACCTGCTCCCTCTCCCCGACAATCTCTACAATCGATTTCGATGTTTGAAAAGGTTAAAAAGCAAATTTGAGGCCACTTCCCAGGATGAAATGCACACCTTCTTGTATTCATTGAGCTCTGCCTCTGAAAACTTGTATCCCTTCGGCCAACGTCGGCCAAAGAGGAATATCGTGCCCGATGTACCGACGACAGCGAGGCCCGACAAAGCCAGCCGCTGCCGAGCCCGCCGCTCCTGCATCTCCCCCATTCATCTCCTCCCCTCTTACACGCCGCCTCATGCCCACAGGTGATGCAGAGCGGGTGCAGAGAGAAGGGCGGGGCATCACACCTGCCACGGCGGAGGGGGGCGGCATCAGAGAGGTTCCGCAAAAAGGCATCTTTTCATAATTCGGGACCAAATCCCGGTGCCACGTCGGATTTTGTGTCGAGTCACTTCTTGGGTCCTGGCGTAATTCCAAAATGACGCCAGGGAATCTTTCAGTCTCGCAAAAAACGCGAAATCCATTTTTCGTGTGAAACAGTCCGCAGTCGCAAAGATTTCGAATGCTCTCGCGATATCGAATGTTGTAAATGGCAGCGACGGTCAATTCTCCGCAGTCTTTTGACTGCACTGCAGTAGCATGTGCACACCACATACAAACAAAAGAGCATCTTTTGGGAGCCAAATTCCGTCACATGCATGAAGCGCACGCGTGATTTTCAATTTATATAAACAATTTCCATCCGAATTCGGGAGCGATTTCCCGAATTCGGACGATTTACAGTGTTAAGAAAAAACGGAGCCCTCAGTGTTAATTTTCATTTCACGCGTAAGAATCTTTCCATAATTCGGAGCAAAATTACGCCAACGTCCGACGTGTCTGGTGAAATTGTCCACGTCACCCGTTTTTTGACCGAATTCGGCTTGCGGAACCTCTCTATCATGATCGCTGCAGCGGGCGATGCCTCCGCAGCTGCAGAGCCCGCCGCTCCTGCATCTCCCCCCATTCATCTCCTCCCCTCTCATACGATGCCTCAACAGGTGATGCAGAGCGGGTGCAGAGAGAAGGGCGGGGCATCACACCTGCCACGGCGGAGGGGGGCGGCATCATGATCGCTGCAGCGGGCGATGCCTCCGCAGCTGCAGAGCCCGCCGCTCCTGCATCTCCCCCCATTCATCTCCTCCCCTCTCACACGATGCCGTTCCCATTCCCCCGACATAAAGACATTAAGACAGTGCTTCAGTACCCTGTTGACGCGTGTCAGGTCCGAAATGAAGATCTGGTGTTTCACGTTTCCCCTAGGACTACCAGAATAGGCAATACCAGAATCAGGTGAGATTTGGTAATATTCAAATAACTCACATGATCAGGATAAATGATCAGATATGAACACTTGTGTCACGTAGGTTCCGACTGCGACGATCCGCGTCACCTTGTACAAGTATCTAGTATGCGTCAGCGTCGCGTCGTCCGTCGTTCTTGAAAATCTCTAATCTCTGACGATTCGTTTGAGCGGGACCGCGACCGTCGCGTCGCGTGCTCGCGTCGGGTTCTGTCACTGTTCTCAGTTCTGTCTCTTCTGTTCGCGTTCCCTCGCCTGCATACGGCAACGGGTGTCATGTCATTGTCATGTCATGTCACTGATGTTCATGATGATGATGTTGGCCAGATGTGGTATATTTATATATGGTTATATCTGGTCTGGACTGGTGCTGGTGTTCCTCTGTTTTCAAATATCTTGTTACAATATAGGTTGACCCTTTACGTTTCGTGCAAATCAGTCGACTGGGCTCTTAGCACTCGTACATTTTGATACCAATTACAAACCAGAATGCTTTGCGTTTTTAAAGCTGAGGGCTCATGCTGCGACACCCCCGTCGAGTGTAGTCTCATCAAAGCTCGTGAGACTGAGGATGACGCTGCCGCAATCGACCGTTGCGTTTTGCATCCAAAGGTGCGCGTTCCGAACCTGGTCTGCCCCAGACAGAGGTGAAAGGAGGGAGCTCCTGTAAGTGTCCTGTTTCAGCGAACTTATTGTCGGTGCTATGGTATTTCGATCTCTCCGAGTTCCAAAGGTAGGCCTACCGCATAGGGAAAGAACACTCGCATACGATTGTAAAAAGAAACTTTAACTTTCTAGAAACCTTTATCGTTGAATACCGAGGTGTTTCGAGGTACGCAGGACGAAAATGGCTCCTTCGTAGCTTATGAGCGACCAGATGAGAAGACTCGCCGGGTAAGAGCTGCGCAACCCTCTCAAGTCATTTTTTAACTGAGACTACAGGTACTCCGGTCTCGAAGTGCAGTCACGTACGACATTTCTAGTGCTCGAACTTGCAAAAAATCGTTTTGGTACCGCTAAAAATGCACGCTGTGGATGTACAGTGCTCAGGGATGGCGACCAAGATGTCCTACAATGAAGGTGCATACGCCCAATCTTTTCAAGTCGACTGTGTGCGGAAGCATTTGTAACCCCTATTATTGCTCTGGCATATATTAGATTTCATGATTTCGCTGGCCTAATTTCTGCCTTTGCTGTTTCAGCTATGGCAGGCGGAGTCACTTGCGTAGCCCTTTCTCGAATCATCCGAAAGATGGGCGATAAGGTGGTGCAGCGTGCAGTCGAGAGGAACCTGGGAGCCAACTCCGATTACGTGACGGTTCGTCACGTCAATTTCTTTTTTCGGGGCCATACTTCTTCCTCCTTTGTTATCAGCCCGAACACACCTTGCTGGTCCAATTCTACCTTTGAGAATGTCGGTGTTGTGCGCTTAAACTGGTCACAGGACGCTCGTATTATCCTGCTCCACGTTCAAGCCAGCCTCGCAAAGGCTCGTTGGGGTGAGCAACTGCTTCTCTCCACCTCATCTTTTTGTGTTACCTTTCGGTGATTGCAGCAACGTACACCAAGGGGACCGTTGAAGTGTGTCCCTCGAACAAAACGGCGTCTCGGTGTAACTTTGACTTTGTTCAAGATGTGCAATGGATACTTCTATACACTGTAGTATTGTTCAGTGGGCCGTCGACCCTTTGATGTTTTTGCATTCGTTCTTGATTTTCGATGCGATTTCATTATGCAGGCAAAGCCTCCAACGTGCTGAATGGTTTGAGCTTGATGAAGCGCTCGGTGAGTCAGTCCCCAAGTGCTTTCATAAGTTCACGTGCCGTACGCCGCGAAGGCCCCTTTTGCTCGTTTTTCACATATTTGAATGTTCTGTTCTAAGCCCGTGCTCTTCTGCTTGAATGCAGGGCTCGCAAAAGTCCTTAGCTCAGGTGGAAGGGCGGTATGTTCTTTGATCTGCGTTCGTCTACTTTCCCGCTAGTAGTGCCCATGAAGTCCGACTGGCCTAAGTCCCAGTTCAGTCTGAAGTAGCGATGTGAACTTTGCTCGCCTCCCGAAAGCTTAGGCCTCTCACTGATGGTTGTTATGCCTTGAAGGCGTCGTGGTGCGCAGGAGGCCCCGGATGTCCATAACTGATGTCAAAGAGTTTACACCCCCGGTAAGTGTTGTCAGGCTAAAACTTTCCGCACAAAACGTTGTGGAACGCGGCAGTCTATCAAGCCCTTCCAGTTTTCCACTGGACCAATTTTATCTTTCTCGAAAGCTGATATCGCCCCTCACTCTTGTCGGTCGCTTGGAGCTGCAGGTACCGCAGCAACCAGTTTCGACTACCCCACAACTTCCGAGGGAAATCGTTGTGAAGGTGAGAGTCTATCCTCGCCGTTTGTAACTTGCTAGATGTTCACCTGATTTGGCCTCTTGTTTGCTCCGCCCTCCTAAACGAGCACAGTGAGAAACTGTCGAGGGTGAACTCATTCGTGTGTCGTGTCGCAGACGCTGTGCCGAGAATTCAATGGTGTCTTCAGCTTCGTCTACGTTGACCCAATCCGCAAATATATTTTTGCTGCACGGTCTATTGACGGCTCTGCGCCTCTCTTCTGGTGAGCCGTTACCTGGGGAAACTTTACAGCACAGCTATAAGCCTCCATGTCCTTGTTTCTGTGTTGGCCAAGCTGTGTCCATGGTTCCCAGATCGTTGAGTTGTGTATTCGACGTTCTACCAAGCTTTCTTGTTTGTAAGTGCCGCTTTCAATTTTACAGGTACACTGATTCGAGAGGGTCGCTGGTCCTCACGAGCGAGCAAGTCTGCATCCCAGCGGTGCGTTCCCTCGCTGCCCGCGCAACGGCTCTCGAGTCAACGGACGGTCAGGTGGGATATTTCTTGGTATAATAGCGCGTCTTAGTATAGGTTGCTCAGCTGAATTATTCTTTTTGGCGCAGGCGATTCGGAACGATGAGTCTAGCACATTGTCGGGCATGGTTCCCCCCGGACACTTCCACCTTGGTGCTTTTGGAGCCCCCCCAAAGTTTGTTAAGTTTGCAGAGCTTCCGGTTCAGGCCCCAGCAGCTATCGCAGCACCAGATGCCAACACTCCCTGTGCAACAGCAGCGTAAGGACAACATGACAGAGAACTTGTGTGAAACTTGGAATGCACTTTCTACAGCTAAAAGAAGTGACTATCGACGTATATTTATTTAGTGTATAACCACAGGGAGAAAAAGACGTCATCACCATCTCAAATGCAAAAGGAAAGCCTGTGAACTGGTGACTTTCATGGTGATGTATGTATATATGTGTATGTAGCATATAGGATATAGGATATAAAGACGGTAATGTAGATATAGGGGTTTAAGTAGAATTATGTAAATATTAGATTGTTTGTGAAAATATTACACTGATTTGATGTGTGTGTGCCTGTATTTGTCAGGCGTAAGCTGGGGGACTTACGTGACGGTGTCATTGTGCCAGGTCCGAATGGGTGGGAGTTCGGGCCATCATAGCTGACCGGGAATACGTCTCGCCATAGGGTTGTGGCATCTCGCTGTTAACGAGGACGGCCACTTGGGTGCTTTGGATGATGGGATGTGGCTGTCCCTGTGGTACCCTTCTGACGGATACTGCCTCTTTGAGGGCGTCGGGGATTCGTCTGCGGCTGGCTCTATTTATGTCCAGTGCCTTGGGGCTTTTTCACCTGCCGGGGGACTGGTGGTTGACAGCCACTTTATGGGGTACTGGCATCTCGTTGTTAACGGGGACGGCCACTGGAATGATTTGGATGATGGGATGTGGCTGTCCCTGTGGTACCCTTCTGACGGGTACTGCCTCTTTGAGGGCGTCGGGGATTCGTCTGCGGCTGGCTCTATTTATGTCCAGTGCCTTGGGGCTTTTTCACCTGCCGGGGGACTGGTGGTTGACAACCACTTTATGGGGTACTGGCGGATCGCTGTGAACGGGGACGGCCACTGGAATGATTTGGATGATGGGATGTGGCTGTCCCTGTGGTACCCTTCTGACGGGTACTGCCTCTTTGAGGGCGTCGGGGATTCGTCTGCGGCTGGCTCTATTTATGTCCAGTGCCTTGGGGCTTTTTCACCTGCCGGGGGACTGGTGATCGACACCACTTTATGGGGTACTGGCATCTCGTTGTGAACGGGGACGGCCACTGGAATGATTTGGATGATGGGATTGTGGCTGTCCCTGTGGTACCCTTCTGACGGGTACTGCCTCTTTGAGTGCGTCGGGGATTCGTCTACGGCTCGCTTTTTGGGAGTGTCTTGGATTCGTCTGACGCTAGCTCCCTCTCCGTGTACAGTGCTCATGGTTATTACACATGCCGGGGGACTTGTGTTCTTTGACCTTGATATGAAGTACTGGCGGATCGCTGTGAACGGGGACGGCCGCCGGGTGGAAGTGGGTTTTGGGAGGCGGTTATCCCTGTGGTGCCATTCTGGCGGGCACTGCCTCTTGGAGAGCTCGGTAGATTCGTCTGTCGTGCTGCGAGGAGAGGCAGAAGGTGGTGAAGTACACCTTCTGTGTTTTCCCTTGAATTTTGTGGGGAGCACTTAGGTGCCCGCATGTTTCCTTTTTTTGACATGGGGTGTCCATGCTGTGTGGTGTGACTGCATTCATGACATAACCATGGACCAACAGGTCCCATCCATCGACCGGGAGCCACTGGGGGGCATGCCAGCAGGGTCCGCTTACTCCGTAACCCAGAGACCAACAGTTGTTTGGCGACGATCGGTCACATCGTATCATCTTTCCATGCTGCTTTGCATTTGGGTTGGGAATATGTATGCGTTTGTGGTATCTTGTCACGGCCCCGCCCTGCTCTTGATTTGCTTTTCACATCCACTGGGATGATGATGGGCTGGCTTTTGTTGGCCGATCTCATGCCGTTCAGTGTGTGTATCACACACGTATCTATCCAAGAGAGGAAGTATGAACTCATGGGATTTAAATTCATCAATGCGCATTAGCGTACAAACAAACCATTAACAAATAGTATGTAAATCAATCAATGCATCCGGGCGCATTGAAGTGCTAGATATGAGGTAGATGTCAGTCGTTGCCTGGGTTGACAATGCGCACGTTGGCCAACTTGTTGGCCGACGTGTCATTGTCAACCCAGGCAACGACTAACATCTAACTTGTCTGCCGTTGATCCCCTACTGACTTTCAGATCGACAGTTAATTAGCTATCCACATACCAAGGGACTCCACAAAATTGTCAACCCTTGCCTCAACATTGTCAACCCTTGCCCTTTATCGTCGTCCATTTACTCAAATTACTTTGAACTCTACCGTCGATCCCCAGCCTGTTTTCCGCTTCTCGACTGACTTGATATGCGGCAGGTATAAATCGTTTACGCAAGATTTACCTACAATATAAACAAGTATTTCACGTTTTCCCATCCAAGGTACAAATTATACAGTCTTCCCACCTCTTAATTTTTACTCAGATTATTTCACTATACAGTCCTCCCACCACTGTATTTATACTCGATACTGAATTTCACTATACAGTAGCATACTGAATTTCACTATACAGGAATTTCAGGACTATTACAGGAATTCACTACTGTATAGGAATTTCAATACAGGATTCAAATTCAGTAGCATACCTGAACTTCACTATGCAGTCCTTTTCAGTATGCTACTGAATTTCACTATACAGTCTTCCCACCATTGAATTTATACCAAGATTATTTCACTTTTTCCCACCACTGATTTCATATGCAAGTTTCCAATTTCGAATTTTAAGTTTTGAAGGTGATGGCCGATCGAACGTGATGACCGATTTTGAAAGAGCTGGCAGAGTATTTCGCGTCGCGCCATTGGTGTGTATAATTTCTGTTGCAGCCCACATCCACATCGGCGTCTTTGATGACAGTGTCACCAACTTTCATTTGTATGTGAGCTTTGCGGCATTGCGGGCTTCGCAAACTAAATATAGCATAGTGTGACAGGTTGACGACGTTTAGCGCCCGCAGAAGGATATGTATGTATGTATGTATGTATGTATGTATGTATGTATGTATGTATAATTTCTGTTGCAGCCCATACAGGCGTTTTTAATGATGGTGTCACCAACTTTCATTCTGGGAGCTTTGCGGGCTTCGCAATGTAAATGGAATGCTAAAAGAATAGTGTTATTGACGCTGATGCCGCTTCCCACAGATTGTATAATTCCTGTTGCAGCTCATACAGGCGTCTTTGATGACAGTGTCACTAACTTTCATCCTGGGAGCTTTGCGGGCTTCACAATAATAGAATAGTGTGACAGGCGCCGTCTTGCATCACGCCGAAGATTCCATATATAGGTGTATGATTCATGTTACAGCGAAGTTGTGAATTGCCTTTTATCAATCCTGAAGGCATTAACCTGTATTGTAATATTTCGTATATGATTTTACATAATATCACGTCATCGTATTTATTACGTAATATTATGTCATCATCGAATTTCGACGCGCGCGATCCATTATTCATTATCCCGTTTCTTGTGTTATAAAGGTTTTGCTGATTTTCGGTTTCTATTATCAAACGCCCGCGTGGGGCAGTGGTCGAGCGTGGGTTGGCGGGTGTGCGTGTGGGTGGGATGCGGCAGGTACCTGGATCAAAGCTAGAGATGGATGGAGAAGAGGCAGTCGTGGAGCAGCGGTATAGGCGCCTCGGTGGGCCGCCCCGGAGAGCCGGGGGGGTCGCCGGGGCGCGGGCGAGGCAGGGGAGCTGAGCTGGAACACGCCATTAACATTTATGCTCCTCAGGATATTCTCTCGAATAAATTATCTTATTATATTCGAAATTCGAAAATTCTATTTTGTATATTTTCATTTTTATATTTTTATATTTTGCTTTTTATTTCCTGTATAAAATTATATAGCACGGCTTGACAAGAACCCTTGTCCGCAGACGTGTCATCCGAGTCGGACCAACCAGAAATTAGCATTTTAGGCAACGGCAGACAAGTCAGCCCGACATATCTTGAGAGCGCCGAGACAGGCTCTCGGCAGCCGTCAGTGGAAAGGCAAAAGCTCACGTATATCATAATAGAATGGAGATATACTTGGTGAGACAGTCGACACTATGGTTCACCGAGATCGATGGCCGGAATGATACTATGACGATATGACAGTCACAGTGCCAATTCCAGCACAACACCTCGGTCGAGGTGAACCCATTGACTGCTCACCACCCTGACTAGCTAAATACAATGTTATTTTGCTAGTTAGCTCAAGTCACGGGAGCAAAATGTACAGTGCTAGGGTATATATATCTCAAGCATAAGGTGCATGCTAGTTAGCTAGTTTCTAAAGTGCTAGCTTACTCATTTGGTTGGCTAAGATTAAAGAAAAAGAATCGTACAGTAACTTAAACTACTGGTTGTACTGCCGGTGTGAACGAGAATAATTTTCCGAAGTACTTGTACTGCTGTTACTCAATAATCTAAGAGGTATAATGAACCGTTGTTGTGTGTGCGATGCCACTCCAGGGCCAAAATATACAAGCTGTTGTGTTCCACATGTTCTCTGAAATAAAAGTAAAGTGTACGTCGAAATCTGCTGGATTTGACACTGTGACACTCAAAACTGTCACATGTCACTTCCTATGGTAGGCTGGGTGACCGTCACCAGTAGACGGGAAACACCCGTTAGGTATTTATGTATGCCTCTCTTTTATCTATCACACTTTTACCGTTCTGATTCCGTAACCCTTAACTCAGGGTTTATCTCACCAGTTAGATATATATTACCGCCGAACAATATATCTGCCAGGTTTGGCCCCACTGGGAGATAACTGAGCGGTATCGACCATAACTTTCCAATGCCTGGGTCAATTGTATACCCGGAGCGCGCAATATGTGTAGACTGCTGTTAGCGAAATGTTTATCAAATAAAAGTATTTTCGGAAGTTTTGTGTAAAGTCGACCTTGCGTAAGACATACCTTGAAATATGGTGCGGTGTGCGGGCAGCTCCTTTGACACGCGACCATATGGGGGTGTGGCCTGTAGGATGTATGTGGTTGTTTCGGGTCTGTGCGGCGGACCGTGGGCGCATGTGGGTTGGGC
>LGRX02019933.1:0-16710 GCA_001247695.2 Cymbomonas tetramitiformis | reverse complement strand
TGTGTGTATATATATATATATACCGTATATATATATAGCCAAAAACGGCCAAAATGGATAAAATCCGTTTGCGATAGATTTGAAAATGGAAAATCGGACCCTATTTTATTTGATAATATGATTTTATACCTATTGAGGTATGAGAAAATCATAATGACACATGTCATATCCCATGTAACACCCTAATCACATTATTGGGTATATGGGCCACTGTAACCTAACATGCCCTAAAATGCCACTATATATTCGATAAACTTCGTGTTTGGCATTAACATATCATGCTGTATTCGACACAGACATGATTATATATCGGGCAACAACCCTAAAACTGTAACAGATGCTTCCTATATGGAATGCATGCTATTTATGAGGTACAGGCAATTGACAACTGCCTTATATCACACACTTCCTTGAGGGGGGAAGAAGGTGGATATATATATATACCTACCTCATTATTATGTACGAATGTACTACATGTATGTAAACATACAGATATACCATATATAACATATAAATCACACACACTCAGTTAGTTGATTAGCTGAAGGTATTTCTGTGCTGTGTTTTGTTTTTAGATGGTTGCACTCGAAGAGGAAGAGCCAGAGATTCCTAATATCGACCCAGATCCATCGACATGGTTTTTCGACATTCTTGGTTCATATGATGCATTCAGCCGGTTTAAAGTCCCGAAATGGATCGCTGGTTATGCCGACACACAAACCAGATATGACCAGATAGGCTACTATGACAACATCAGTCGTATGAAGCCAGACATGAGCCGATTTAGGGATCCAGCCAATGAGCCTCAGGAACCAGAAAACGAGTTCACAGAAGATAATCCTCCGATGGTTTTTACAGATCCATATACAGATTCAGTCCCAGCACCAGCTCCACCTAGTTTGGTCCCAAAGGTGAAAATGACACCACCTAGGGAATTCAAATCAGGACAGGACGCAGAAGTCTGGTTGGACACGGTGGACAGATATTTCCAGTTCACCTATCCTGGAGTCAAGGATAAGGATTTGATTACAGTGTTTCTGACTCTTATTCAGAACAACGACAGACATTATTTTCAGGTCTTGGCACAACAGCCACATGCCACCTATGAAATGGTCAGACAGACATTCCTCAGACAATTTGGTAATCCTCACAAGAGATCAGTAGCCAAGAAACACCTTATGGCACTGACTCAAGGAACCCAATCCTTTGCAGATTATTTGCGCACATTCACATTGTGAGATAAAATATAACGTATTATATCGGGTGGTCACTGAATAAATTATCATACAAGTGTAAACTGATTATAAGAGTTAAACGAATATAAGGCGGTCTGTGACCTAGGTATCTGTCACCTAGTACTGTACGAGTACTGGTACAGCTATCGGGAGTCAGAGTAAGTTATGACCTACGGGTCACTGAATCCAGCACACCACCCTGTGACTGTACATAGTGCTGTTACAGGTGGCAGAGAGCGGAGCACAGACAAAGCAAATTGTTCCGAAACAACAAACAGCTAGGAGCTGGAAACTGCTAGAGGGAGGCCTGTGCTTTAGCCAGGGCGGTTTCTTCCTAAAACCGCTGCTAGGATACTGCCTTCAAGCTAAGTTCCTACAGCCCAATCTTGCGGATACTCAGCCACTTTCAAAGTGGTCTACAAAGTTGCAGAGTTCACCAGAGTTGAAGAAGTTGTCAGTGTCAAAGATGTTCAACCAGACCCAGAGCCCAGAAGTCATAATCCAGAACCAGAGTCCAGAAGCCAGAGTCCAGAACCAGAAGCCAGAACCATAATCCAGAAGCCAAGACCAGAAGCCAGAGGCAGGAAAAGACTCGTAGAGCAAAATTAGGAATTCCGAAAATTGAAAATCAGAATTCAAACCTGCCGAAACCACAGAAGGAAAAGGAATGCCGGAAGCCAAACAGTATGGCAAGGCAGACAAACTGTTGGCAGTCACCCCAGTGGGATGTACTGCTGCGGTGAATTCAGGGTCTCGATCGAGCACCACCGAACCTTGAACCGCTGATACACATGCAAGACACATGAGTGCGGGCAGAGCTAGAGATGCAAAGGAGAAGACCCTCGGTAATGTTGCCACACCGACACGCGATCATGTAGCCGGTGGGGCCGAGGGAATCTCGTCTCCGGAAAAGGAATAACCGTCGGAGTCGTCGTCATCGTCGATCACGGAAAGCTCTCCCGTGTGAACCGGCTCGTGAACCGAGTTAATCGAGCACAATTTAAGGGAGGTGTCAGGGCATGTTGGCATTACCCGGTCCATAAAGGAGACACGGAGCGGTTCCTCGAAAGGAGACCCGAAAGAAGCAGGGTCCGATGCCGAAACCGGGTGGAGCCCAGCGTCGATCTCGTGATTGGCAGGTGGTGGCGCATCGCACACCACCTGCGGCACAGACAAAGTGCCGATGTGCAGCGGTGGTTGCTTACCAGCCGCGGTAGCACCACCGACCTGTGCAGCCGTAGCCGCAGACCGCAGGGACTCAAGGACGCCTCGTGCATCCGAGATCACACCCTCTGTGCCCGGAGGCACAGCGTGAGCCGATATGTCTATGCGTCCGTATGTGTGTCATCGGGGGTAATCTGGGATTGGCACGATGACAGTGAGATTGGGCTTGAAATCACGATGAGAATGAATACCAGATGTCCGGGGTATGACAGTATGACACTATGACACTATGACAGTATGACAGTATGACACTATAGTAGTATGACAGTACTGTGGGGGTGTCATCGTGGAACTCAGTCAGACCCTCGAAGAATGGTCAGATTCGCATCGGGGTTGAAAAGACAATGAAATCGAATATCAGATATTAAGGTTATGACAGTATGACAGTATGACGCTATGACAGTATGACAGTATGACAGTACAGTAGTATGACAGTACTGTGGGGCAGTCATCGTGTCAGCCTGTCGGCATAACATCTGAATCGAGAATGACGAATCGGAATTAGAAATGAGATCGGATCGGGAACTGAACGTTGAGCCGAAGTGTGACATCGGCTCTCGAGTGGTTGACCCTGCAACCTGAGTGACGAGTGAATAAGTAGAGCACTTGAGAAGTGTTTAGCCTTCAGAACTCGGAACCGAATTATCGTTTGTACCTCAATCTGGCCCTGATCCAGTATATTATAAAAATCCGAATTGTGTACCTTTGCACGTTCAATCAAAAACATATCTCCGAGCATCTGTCGTCGTGCCCCTGGCACATTTGGTATCAGCGTGCTGCGATTTCGCCTCTGCGCAACTCGCCCACGGGCCTTTTGTAACTTCCGTTGTAATACAGGGGGAGAGCTGCACTTCCGGCTATCTGGGCGCAATTTTAGCCTCCGTAAGTACATTTTTTTTCGTATACAACGGCCGTATCCTTTGGAAAACATCTCCAAAACTTCATATTTTCGCCCCTTAACACTGGGGGCCCAACCAGGCTCAGAAAAGTCAACATTCGTTTTCCGATCTTAACTTCCAAGTCTGCCCCAGGCTACAAACAACCGTCAGGGAGCACCCTAAAGGGTTTCCCCGGTTTATAGTAGCCAGGAAAACGATATAGCTCACTTTCTAGAGCCTTAAAAAGGCGAAAAACAGCCAAAAACAGCCCAAAATAGCCGTTTTAGCCCGTTTTCAGCCTACCCCTAAACCTTCCACAGTAGCCCCCACCACCAAAAACTCCTTCCCCAGACCCCATAGGACACCCTAGAACCCCCCAATACCGCCCTCACGGCCACCAGCAGCTGGGAAAACCCCTCAAAATAGCGCTTTTAGTGGCTTCTGGACAGTTTCTGGACAGTTTCTGGACACCTCTGGTTTACCCTCTGGCTGGAATATTTTGGGAGTGTACGAAGTCCGGTCTACCTTCTGGGACCTTGCTGAGCTTTCTGGTTGCAGTTCCTTGACCCCTGCCTGCATACATAGGCACTTGAAATCTGTGTCGCGGAGCCCTGGCGAAATTTTGAGTTCGCCGGTGTATGGCAGTACCCCCTTCGCCAGAAGAATACAGAAGAGCGTGGTGGAAGCAAGGACCCATCAAGTGGGTATTCCCTCCAGACCCCACCTACCCACCAGCAGGCGCCTTCTGGCAGAGCGGTCCTTGGAGCGGTCCTCCTTCCCCCTCTTCCTCTGACGACGAGGAGGAGAACTGAGCGCCTGGATATAGTCACGCTGGCTATCCCACCAGTACACTACGACCACGTGTGGCATCTCCAGGCAATACAAGTGATCGACGCCCCCCCTTGGGTCCTCCTTGGCGCTGATTGGGTTCCCCCATCTCCACCTGGAAGTCCCGCCCCTTCGCCTCCAGCGAGCGACATCGAAGAGGACGAGGCTAATTAAATAAAAAAGGCGAGCACTCACCACTTTGCTCACCTGTGGCTATTGCCACACCCAGTCCTTGATCTCAACCAGCTCAGCAATCAGGATGTCACAGCAGACATCAGAGGCATTTCCCAGCATGAGTGTCAGCGCAGAGCAGCTACACCACACTCTGTTCTCTCCCATAACCTTCCCATCGCCCACCGCATATGCTTCCGCTCACCCCATTCCACATCCAGGCACCACCATGCCCTACACAGCGGTGCCCCGCCCTTATACTATGCCGGATGGCACCCCCGCACAGGCTGTATGGAACGGCGTCAATTGGGTATTGCCCCAATCAGCGCCCCTCGCTGGGGGAGTATCACCAGTGCCGTTCACACTGGGAACCCATCACCCCGTGGGCGCATATCCCACACCGTTCCAACAACAGCTACAGCAGCAGCAGCAGTGGCTCGCGTACCAGCAGCAGCAACAGCAGTGGCTTCAACAGCAGCCACTGGAACCGATGCAGCAGCAGTTACAGCAGCAGCAGTTACAGCAGCAGCAGCTACAGCAGCAACAGCAGCAGCAGCAGCAGCAGCAACAGCAACCGCAGCCGCCACAACTGCCGCAACATCGACCACAGCAGCCCTATCAGCTGGCACCAGCCACCTCCGCGCTTCATGACTCAGGCGCGGATCCCTCATCGCTGCAGCACTTCATCAGCATCGGCGCCGCGGCCCTGCCGGACCCTCTGCAGGTACCCCTTGACAGCGGGGTTCAGCAGAACGTCTTGGGCGGTACCCAGCTCTTGGTGCGTCACCCACCCGCGGTGGCGACAACCTCAGAGACTCGCCGGCGTCGGCGCTCCCGAAGGGCATCTTCGGGCCCTGCGACACATGGCAAGCATCTCCCAGGTCCAAGCCACGCACCTGATCACTCTGACCCCGACTCTGGCACGGACATCAGCCGCACCAGCACGGGGACCAGAGGCAGCCGAAGCACGCAGGCACGGGCTGAGCGCAGGCGGAGGGCCGCCCACAGGTCCGGCTCTGACTCGGACGCGAGCAGCCGAAGTGAACACATTCGCAGAGAAGTCCTAGCGGCAGTACAGGCCCTGGACATCTCCGCGGTGCTCTCGAGAGGACTCGCGCTGCCTGGTGCGACGACATCGGCAGGAGCCTCCCCACCAGGCGACCCTCAGGGCAGCGCACAGGGCCTGACGGCGGACCATCTACACGAGGCAGACGCGGTCGCCAGCGTAACCCCTCCAGTGCCTCAGACCGCCGCTGAGACCGCTCCTGCCGAACCTCCCACTCAGGGCCGGCCAAATCCCCATAACATGATGGTGGCCCGCCGGCGGCAGTCGATGGAGACGGTGGTGCACGGCGGTGGCAATCCCGACTCAGAGCCCAGAGACTCCAGTCCAAGCGACTCGCCACCAGGCCCCCCTAGTGATCCACCTCAGGATCCCCCTGACGATCCCGCACCAGAGCCCTCCTACCCTCAGTACCCAGAGGTCAGAGCCCTCTTCGTCACCCACGATGGTGGGTCATTGTGGGTGCACCAGTCAGCTGGGGTGCGAGGCGCGGCAACCGTCTCCCTACCATGGGACGAACGCCGCCGGGCTGGGGTGCAGGGCGACGCCATCTTGTTCAGGATCATGCACCTGCTGGGAGCGCCGCTGACTGCATATGCGCGCATGGGGGGCCGGCTACACCATGCACCCCTACCCCTTACCAACCCTCGTGTGGAGACCTGGGTCCTTATGGTCGACCGCGAGGTCATGGATATGGCAATGGGGGACCCAGCCGCGGCCAATGTGCGGTCTACCAGCATGGGGCAGCCAGTATGGGAGTGGATCCCTGCTACTGCGCGGGAGTCGGAGATGCAGAACTTCGATCAGGACGGGCTCGCCGCGTGGTCGGAGGTCAGCAACTCCGATTGGTACCGGAGCATGAGCGTGGTGGCCGCACAACCATCCACACCCCTGCCCTTCCATACACCTCTCCCACTCCCCGCACCACCATCAGCCCCTACATTACCGCCCACTCCGACCGCAGTCCCCACAAATCCCGCGCCTGCGCCTCCGCCCGCGCATGCCCCGGGACCATCACCTCCTGCCCGTTTTCCCCATTCCGCCGTCGCAAACCCCGTTCACTCTGCCGCCGCCGTGAACCCCGTTCACTCTGCCGCCGCTGCAAACCCCGTGCTCTCTCCCAGCGCCACCCCCTTTGTTCCAGGCATCGTCCGTCTGCCGCAGGGCACTAACCTGCGAGCATCTCCAGACGAGGTCCGCCTGGAGCACAAGACCAAAGAGATGGTGCTAAAGCTGGTCAAGAGCGTCACCAGGTTCCCCCGCTCCGCGTCCGACACAAAATCGGCCGACAAGGAGGGCCTCCTGACGCAGTTGGAGCACTACTCCCACATGGTGCGGAAGGTATTCCAGGAGGCCATCGTGATCGAAGCACTGACCACTCCCAGTTGTACGCCATCGGTATCAGAGTACCAGGCGAGTGTGTCAAGCCTTCTTTGGAGCTTCAAGGAGTACACTCTTCAAGACCAGCAGAGAAAGTTCTTGGAGCGCGCGGCGGGGACCTTTGGGTCCGAGCAAGCTTGGCACCAACGCTACGGGGACCTGGACGTGTTCTTCAGCGATCTGGCGGTGTGCTCTCTGACGCAGGCCTACCTGGAGAACGCACACGGCGAGGCCATTGCCCTGAAGCAGGCGGTGAACGAGACCGCGGCGGAGTATTTCTCGCGACTGGAAACCCGCATGGCCTCCGTCAACTTCTTGGCCGGCAGAGTCCCAAATTGTGTGGAGATGACCAACTTGTCGATGCTCTCTACGTACCGCCGGGGGCTGAAATATGCACCCAAGGTGATGCGGCGCCTGAGAGCCATCCACTTGGATGTCTCCAAACCAGAAGAGTGGGAGAGGAAGGCCGTCGCTGACGACATCCCAGGCACCCACAACGCCTTGTTGAAGATTCGGGAAGTTGCTGAGGAGGTGGAGAGTGACATTGACACGGAGGCGGCTCAGAGGCGCTCTCAAGACCGTCCTCCCCGTGCTGTTTCCTTCGCTAACCCACCACCTCGCACCCCCTTCTACAGGCGTACCCCCTCTTCGAACCGCCCAGCTCTTGCCATGCTGGAGAACGGGCCTGCCACCACCGTCGCCGCGGCAGTGACTCCTTTGCCACCACCACCTGGCCTCTCCCGCCCTGATGCTCCGAAAGTCCGCCGGTGCTTCGCCTGCGGCTCTGCGGAGCACATCGTCCGTAACTGTACGGACGAGGCTAAGCTCAAGGAGTGGAGGGCCAATGCACCCGCTCGACTGGCGAACTCCCCTGGGTATGTAGCCGCCGTCGTTTGGGCCATCGAGCAGCAGGAGGACATCTCCTCGGTGGATGGCGTCCCAGAAGAGTTCTCCGAGGAGGTCCTGGCTCTTGCTACCTGTGAGGACGAGCAGAGCTACCAGACCCTGGCGGCCCTTGCGGGCATCGAGCTTGTGGAGGGTGACGGCCTTCCCCCGGTGGAGAGCGATGAATGACTGGCCGGCGGCCAGCCCCAGACCCTGCCCTTCGGGGAAGTGAGGTCTTGCCCTGATGATCAGACCCTCTCCGCCCTGGAGAAGCGGTCAGAACCAGTGGAACCCCGACGCGCCCGAGGACGCAGAGACCCTTGGGGCCAACGTCCCCACCCCAAGAGTGTGGCCTTCACCTCTGGGACCCGCTTGCGACGCACCTACCGCTCAGCTGGTGCCCATCGCCGCCGAGGGATGACTTGTCCAGCCACCCTCTCGCAGGAAGCACCCCCTTCGATGAGCCGTCGCTACCTCTTGATGACGGCCCCGCTTATACACAAGCGAGGATCGAGGGTCGGAGGGGACGGCGAGTTCCCCGGCACAGACCCCCCATTATGGGCAACAACCGCGGAGAGCCCCGCGACCTTCGCCCCCGACCGCGTGTTGTCCTGCCGCTGCCCATCTATCAGTCCAACCTCGCAGACCCACGGAAAAGGCTAACTGCGTGGCACTGGAAGAGAGATCTGTACTCCCTCCCCCTCGAAGTCGCCATGCAGAAGGTCCGCAGAGCTCTGCGCAAGTCCCCAGAGGCTGCCAAGGACCTGGTGGATAAAATGTCGGAGCGCGTCCGCAGCCGCGTACACTCTGGGAGTCGATCGCCGAAGGAGCGCGTGAACCGCGCCAACCAGCTGGCAGAGAGGATACGCATTGCCCGCGAACCTCAAGATCGCAGGGAAGGCCATCAGCGCATAGCTTTGTGGCACCTCCTTTCACACGACGGTCGCCAGCAAGTCCCCGAATTCTCTAACACCAGCCCCCACGACCTCTACGCGGCTTGGAGAGAGCTGTCGCCTGCCGAGCAGCAAAAGGCAATCGCCACTTCGAGTCCAGACTCTTCCCCAGGTAGCAGGCTGTGGGAAAAAGAGGGCGCACGAAGAGCAGCAGCGAGGTCTTCGACATCCCTCTGCACCCTGGACACTGAAGTGGGCACGATACCTGGGACAGCGGGAGATGTGGGTTTACCTGGCGCCTGGTGCAGCCTGCACGCAGTACACCAGTACAAGATGAGGAAGCTGGGTCCCAGCCCCTTGGGAGCATCCCCTCCATCATCCTCGCTGGCCGAGCCCACAACAGAGACTACATCTTCGCACCATGATAACGCGCCGGCCACTCCGGGAGGAAACCCCGAAGGTTCATCCTACTGCCCAGAGGCGGAGGAGACCTCCGCACCCAGTTCGCTTTGCTTCACCCAGCAGATGACCACCGTCAAAACGCATGAAGCGGATGAAGCGCCACCCTGTCTCGACAGCCACCCCATCGCTGAAGACCCTGAGGTGATGGAAGAGGAGTCCTCGGTCAATTCGCTCTGCTTCACCCAGTAGATGGCAGCAGCTGGGACCCCTCAGACGAGAACTGACCACCAGAGCTCCCACCAGCTCGCCCACAACTCCCCTGCTGGCAGCCCTCAGCATGACGAGGATCCTCTCACCCATGGCAGTCTCACCAATAGTGTCGCTACCCATGTGAGCCCCACAACAAGCGGCACTACCCACGTGAGCCCCACAGTAAGCGGCACTACCCATGTTAGCCCTACCACCAGTGGCACTACACATGTGAGCCCTACTACCAGTGACACCACTCATGTCAGCCCCACCTCGAGTGAATGTACCTCAGCGGGCACCCTGCTGACGGCGAGTGCAGACAACCTCGTCAGTCATCCGCCTGAAGATGTTGATTTGCTGGATGAGGAGTTCTACGCCGCGTGTAGGCAAACGTTGGAAGAATGCCGCGAGGCCTCGGACAACCTCCTCCCCAACCTCAAGTGCAAAAGCATACGCACAGATGGGGGAGTTCAGTGGAAGACCGACATCGAGGGTACCCTTGCAGCGGCACATGACGAAGAAGGACCGCTACTGCTGGTATTCTACGCAACCCTCAGAGGGCACACGGTCAAGGTGCTGATTGACTCGGGGGCCTCGGACAACTTCATCTCGGAGCAGAGCGCTAAGCGATGTGGCCTCACAACACTAGCCGGCTCCGAGATGCGAGTCACCCTGGCGGATGGATCTGTGAAGATCACTGGCGCCACCGCGTACGCCAAGTTTAACACGCACACCACCACGGGCACCTATACGGAGAACGCTCTTGCCCTCCGGATCCTGCCACTGGGCATACAGGTGGATGTTATCCTCGGCGGAAGGTGGCTGCGCAGTCACTCTCCTGTCACTCTGGGCTATGAAGGGAATGGCTCCGTCTCCTTCCTCAGGAAGTCCCGCAGTGGCAAGATTGGGGATCGCGTCACCATCACAGGCTGTTCTCCCGGGAAAGCATCTGGGGACAGGTCTCCGAAGGGCACGGCCTGCGCGGGATTGGTGGATGAGGTGTTCCTGACCCCTGCCCAGCTGAAGAAGTACCTGGTGTATGCGGAGACGCAGAAGCTACGCGGCAATGACGACCCGGAGATACAGCCCGCCTGGCTCATGGTGGCCGAGAAGTCCCCCGACGATACTGCTTCTGCCTTTGCAGCCACGGCTATCGACTCTGAGAACGCCGAACCCGCCGCGGATACTGAAGATGCAGAAGTGAGCCCTGAGTGGACCCTCAAGTTTCAGGACTTCTGGGGCGAGGAGTACAAGAAGGAGATGACGACTGCCCTACCGAACATCGATGGACTCAGACATGACCCTCAAGATGAAGCCAACATTAACCTGGACCCTGAGCTGAGCAAGAAGGGACCTCCCTGCCAGCGCATCTACAAGAAGTCCGCAGAGGAACTTCGCCAACTTCGAGAACGCGTGGAGACTCTGATGTCCAAGGGCTACATCCGACCCTCTTCCAGCCCTTATGCAGCTCCCTGTTTGATGGTCCCTAAACCCGGGAACCCCAAGGAGCTGCGACTAGTGATCGATTACCGGCTCCTCAACCGCCAAACAGTTAAGGACAAGTATCCTCTCCCAGACATCCAGATGATGTTCGACGAGATGCAGGGTGCGAAGTTCTTCTCTTCGTTCGACGCGGTGGATGGCTTCTGGCAAGTACCGATGGCACCAGGAGATGTCGAGAAGACTGCCTTCACCACCCAGATGGGGTCATATGAGTGGTTGGTCATGCCGCAGGGGCTGCAGAATTCACCGTCTCAGTACCAGCGACGGATGCAGCGGGCCTTGGGCCATCTCCCATTTGTCCGGATCTTCATCGATGACGTGGTCGTCTTCAGCAACACCGCTGCAGAGCACTACGAGCACGTCAAACAACTGCTCCTGACATGCAGAGAGAAGGGCGTCTTCCTCAAGAGGTCCAAGTGCCAGCTGTTGAAGAAATCCTTGCGGTTCCTTGGCCACTGTATCTCCGCAGATGGCTGCAGACCCCAACACGACAAGGTGGCTGCAGTGAGGGACTGGCCCGAGCTGGAGACGGTTAACCACGTCAGGCAGTTCTTGGGCCTAGCGGGGTATTACCGCAGGTTCATCCACTGCTTCTCCGAGATCGCTCAGCCCCTCACCCGGTTGACCAAGTCGGACGTACCCTGGGAGTGGGGTCCCATGCAGCAGTGGGCCTTCGAGGAGCTGAAGAAGGCCCTCACATCAGCGCCGGTGCTCGCCTTGCCCAACATTAAGGGTGCCGCAGACGGCACAGCGCCTTTCGTGGTGCAGACGGATGCTAGCGGCATCGCTCTTGGGGGAGTACTTATGCAAGACAATGGAGATGGTCTTGGGCTGCGCGTGATAGCATACGAGAGCCGCCAGTTCTCAGCCGCCGAGCAGAATTACCACACCGGCGAGCGCGAGCTAGGTGCTCTACACCACTGTACCACCGTCACCTGGCGGCATTACCTCATCTTCACCAACTTCCGCATCCAGGGTGATCACCGCCCTCTTGAATGGCTGATGGAACCTGGCAGAGAGCTTAGCCGCAGACAGGCACGCTGGTACATGGATCTGGTGGAGGTGGGAGTCCCGAGAATGGAGTACATCAAGGGAGCGCTGCTGCTGGTACCAGACGCCTTGTCCAGAAGACCCGACTTCAAAGACAAGGACGTTCGCGAGGGGTTGAAGGAGGCAGGAGTGATCGACCCCACCTCAGACCTGCCGAAAGACCCTCTGGCAACGCTGGAGTCCGAATGCTTCTCCAGCTCACCACCCGCAGCTCATCCCCACTGGGCTCAGACGGTTGACTGTTGGCTCTCAGCAGTGGAGACCCTCTCCGTGGCGGAACAAGCCATGGACATGGGGGAGACCATCGCTCTCGTTAATCCGAAGCTCTATAAGGGAATGAAGGAGGATCACCTCGACTTCGACATGCCTGATTGGCCTGAAGCTGATAGCGCGAAGCCGACAGAAGCTCCACACCAACCCCCTGACAGAGCTCCACCTCAGATAAGGATAACGAGGAGCATGTCACGCGCTGGAAGAGCCCCTACGACCCCAGCGCCTCCACAGTTGGCGTCACCGAAGACGCGAACACCATCACGAGCTGACGCATCGGAGGCGCCCACTGAGAAGGTGCCAGTGAGCTCACCACCCCCGCAGCAGGCGCCCCAGCAGTCAGCTCCATCCCCGGTCCTTCACCCGCAGAAACGGCAGACTTCCCCCGAAGACTCACAGAACTGGCGTGTCCGAGCAAAGTACTCCTCGAAGTACGCCGAGAAGTTTGGACCCTTCGATGTGGACGCCTGTTGTGACCTTGGCGGCCGCAACAGACAGGCGGATAGATTCTGGACAGACTGCCTTTCAGAGAAATGGAGGGGCCTTCGGGTTTGGTGTAACCCTCCATATAACTCCAAGCACATTACGGTGGAGGCGATTTTGAACAAGTATATCGCAGAATGGAAGGCAGACCCAGAAAACACCTCAGCAGTTTTCGTTCTACCAGATCACCAGTCCAAGCTCCCCGCGTGGCGCAAACTTTTCAGAAAGGCCAATATGCAGATCGTGGAGGTCATCCCTACTCACGATGATAAGGGCGAGCCCAATCAGTTCTTCGAGAACCCAGATGGGAAGGCCTTCGACCTTCGTTGGCCTGTTCTGATAGTACACGCCCCTCCCGCCAAACCACAGCCGGCACGCGTGAGGCACCCGCGAACGGCCCCCGCTGTGATAAGGACAGGTGAGGCAGCAGTCTTCAGAGACGCAACCTCCCAGCAGTCGGACTCAAAGTTCCTGCGTGCGTTGAAAGCGGAGTACACCCGAGAGGGGACACTTCGTTCGCTGCGGGAGAAAGTGAAGGCGGCACCACACCAATGCCTACAGGACTTCAGGCTGGGGGGTGAAGTGGTTTGGAGGACCGCAGCAGGGAGATATCAGTTGGTGCTGGGGGAGGACTCTCCACTTCGAGAAGTAGTGATTCGCCATGCTCATGAGTCATTGTCCTCAGGTCACAATGGGCGAGACAAGACTCTGGAGAGGGTGCTGCGACGCTTCTATTGGCGTGGTGCCGCGGAAGATGTGGGCACCTGGGTTGCATCCTGCGCAGTGTGCCAATCAGTGAGACCGCGGGGAACTTACCCGGATGGGTTGCTAAACCCTCACAGCATCCCGAACAGGCCATGGCAGGATGTCGCGGTGGACTTCGTCACCGGCCTGCCGGTATCGGAGAGGGGCAATGATGCTTTCGTGGCCTTCACCTGCAAGCTGACGAAGATGGTCCACGTTGTGCCGATGAACTTCGGCGACAGCTCCGCAGCTGTAGTGGCCAGAATCTACTTTGACTCGGTGTGGCGCTTACATGGCGCGCCTATGAAGATTGTCTCTGATCGTGACCCACGGTTTCAAGATGCTTTCTGGCAGGAACTCATGAGACTGATGGGTGTGAAAGTGGCTCGTACCACGCCGTACAATCCTCGGTCTGACGGCCAGGCAGAACACAGCAACAGGGTTATTGAGGACATGCTCAGGTCCTTTGTTGACGCCAATGTGGAGGACTGGGATCTGTTCACCACTAACGTGGAGTTCGCGATCAATGACTCCAGGAGTGAGTCTACTGGCTTCACGCCGTTTGAACTGGCGTTCGGGTTCTCGCCGCTGTCGCAGTTGGATCTTTTCCTGGAGGCTGCGCAGTCCACCGCTGGACGACGAACTGGGGGAGTAGGCACCGCACACGAAGTGGCTGAGAAATTTTCGTCGCAGCTGCGGGACGCCAGGCAGCGGTTGGAGCTGGCTCAACAGCGACAGCGCGAACAGTTTGATCGCAGACACGGGCAGCGGGAGTATGCCGTTGGAGATCTGGTCTGGATAGAGGCGAAACACCTTACGGAGAAGGTAATGGATCGCTCCATCTGTAGGAAACTGACCAAGCGCTGGCATGGACCAGTTCCTGTGACCGAACGCTTCTTCAGCGATATACAGATGACCATGCCTGAGGCCGACAGAGGAGCTCCAGTAGCCTACCGCCTACGCCTCACTCCTCACTGGCGGATTCACGACGTGTTCGCTCAACATCGCCTCAAACCGTACACCAGCGGTCAAGATGCTTTTGCCGCACGCGATCACCTAGCAGTACCTGAAGAGGTGGTAGTGGACGGTCAGAAGGAGGCACACGTTGAGCGTATCCTTGCACGTCGAGTGCGGTATGTTCGAGGAAAGGAGGTGGAAGAGTGGAAGGTTCGCTGGACTGGCTACTCCAAAGCTCACGACCAATGGAGGACGCGTGACAAACTTGAACGCGGAGGTCCACTCCAACAACTTCGTGAATTCGAGCAAGCGAGACTGCACATGGAAGCGCAAGTCCGCGACGAAGCCACTCGGCGACGCGAGCAGCGGGGCCGCCACTCCGCTCAAGCCGGAATGACACTGGCCCACCTCATCACCAATCCCTGCGATGAACTGGACCAGCTCGAACAGATGGAAGATGATATCCCCCTGCCGCGGGAACGCCAGGAGCGCGTGGAAGATGGGTCGTTGGCACTGGTGACAGAGCTGCTGGCAATACAGGCAAAAACAACCCGCACGCCCAGGATTCTCGTACTTTTCAGCGGTACTGGTTCAGTAGAGAGGGAATTCCTAAATTGCTTCCCCTCCGCCTCAGTGGTGACCCTCGACTCCGGGCATATCTGGCAACCCACTCATGTGTGCGACATCCTGCAATGGGACTACAGACAATACCCGCCTGGATTCTTCGATGTTATTTGGGCAAGTCCCCCCTGCAGGCAGTACAGTCAAGCGCGCACCACTGGTGGACCCCCTGACCTTCCCCAGGCTGATAAAATCGTACGACGAGCATTGCAGATCATTGACTACCTAGAGCCAAAACATTGGTTCATGGAAAACCCCAGAGGTCGCTTCCCTAACGCGCTACGGCTTCGCCCTATGATGCGCCAGCTTCCCCCACCGCTGGTGTGTACCTACTGCATGTATGGTACGCAGTACATGAAACCCACCTGCATATGGACGAACTCAGCACCACCCTCGCCCCTGCTACGCTGTACTACTTCAACACCGTGTGCGTGCAGATGGGCAACCGGCGCTCACCCAGAGACTGCTCAGCTTGGACCTCACCCGCAGCAGACTGGAGCAGGTCGATCTGCGAGTGTATACCCCGTACCAGCACTCCTGCTACGACAGCTTTTCCGACATTTACGCCTCCGCGACACTGAAGACCCGCTTTAGATTCCAAGTGGCACCCTTCTTCTTGAAAGTGGTGCCCTGGTAGCGGCAGGTGAACTATGCTCGAAGAGGAACCAGAGAACCTAAGAACTGGAAACAGCAAGGAACCAGAGAACCTAAGAACTGGAACTTAGATGGGTACCTTAGCGGAGTGATCCCAGGAGGTAGACCACTCCTAAGGGGGGAGAGTTGTGCCCGGAGGCACAGCGTGAGCCGATATGTCTATGCGTCCGTATGTGTGTCATCGGGGGTAATCTGGGATTGGCACGATGACAGTGAAATTGGGCTTGAAATCACGATGAGAATGAATACCAGATGTCCGGGGTATGACAGTATGACACTATGACACTATGACAGTATGGCAGTATGACACTATAGTAGTATGACAGTACTGTGGGGGGTGTCATCGTGGAACTCAGTCAGACCCTCGAAGAATGGTCAGATTCGCATCGGGGTTGAAAAGACAATGAAATCGAATATCGGATATTAAGGTTATGACAGTATGACAGTATGACGCTATGACAGTATGACAGTATGACAGTACAGTAGTATGACAGTACTGTGGGGCAGTCATCGCGTGTCAGCCTGTCGGCATAACATCTGAATCGAGAATGACGAATCGGAATTAGAAATGAGATCGGACCGGGAACTGAACGTTGAGCCGAAGTGTGACATCGGCTCTCGAGTGGTTGACCCTGCAACCTGAGTGACGAGTGAATAAGTAGAGCACTTGAGAAGTGTTTAGCCTTCAGAACTCGGAACCGAATTATCGTTTGTACCTCAATCTGGCCCTGATCCAGTATATTATAAAAATCCGAATTGTGTACCTTTGCACGTTCAATCAAAAACATATCTCCGAGCATCTGTCGTCGTGCCCCTGGCACACCCTCCATGCCGTCGCCCGAAGCACCATGGCCCAAGCCCGCATAGTGGGCACGGAATCCCACGTCGTGCCGCACGGGGTAGGTGAAGGGCTCAGGATCGGTACGCACCAGTGGCTGGTCGTGCTCGTGGCACAGGTCAGCGAATTCCTCGTCGTTTTCGTTGTCAAAGGCGGTCTGGAAGGCCGAAACCACCTCGTCCAAGTCCATGGCGGCATCACGCAAGTCAACGTCGCACAAACCACACACCTCAGGACAACGTGCTGTGTCGTGAAAGTGCCCAGGGCAGAGTGGGCACTCCTGTACGAAGGCCGAGGATGCGGAGTGAAACGAGATGCTTCTAGCACCCTGCGTCCTAATACCTTGAGGCCAATTCCCGCCTTTCGGGAGTGGGGATGCTCC
>LGRX02019932.1:0-26041 GCA_001247695.2 Cymbomonas tetramitiformis | reverse complement strand
GGATCAGAATAGGTGTGGGCCCCTGCACGCAGGATCAGAATAGGTGTGGGCCCCCGCACGCAGGATCAGAACAGGTCTGGGCCCCAGACACACCTTTGTCATGTGCCATGCGGACTTGGATGCTGACGAGTGTGACCTCCTCGAGGCGCATGACCAGCTCGCTTAGTGTCTTGCTCACCTCCAGCGAGTAGGCATGGGTGCTGCATTGTCCCGCCCTTCCCTCTCCGTCATCAGTCAGCGGAGTCACACATTCCAGTGGGGCCCTTCCCTCTCCGTCATCAGTCAGCAGAGTCACACATTCCAGTGGGGCCCTACCCTCTCCGTCATCAGTCAGCAGAGTCACACATTCCAGTGGATAGAGGAGGCTTCACTCTCAATCTAGTAGCGTCTCGGGGATCTAGATTTCATCCTGTAGCAGCAGACTGAGGTGGAAGAGCGCTGTTGTGAATCACGTGCACCCAGACAAGACAGGCATTACCATATGATGCGTGCTTTTCCAAGCCCCCTTCCCGTGCCCTCCCTCCCGCCGTGCAGCAGCGTCCCTTCTTGGGCGGAGAGCAATCGGTGAAACGGCGCACCCTCTATTTTTATCGGGATGGAAGCGTATTTTGGCTTTTTTGAGGGCGGTCTTACACGTGGCGCTGGTCATGTGCTTCGAGTCCTCCAGCTCCTGCGCCCAGCCTCATTCTCACCACTAATGACACGTGGCCCTCGGCACATTCCTTTGAATCCTCATTCTCCTGCGCCCAGCCTCACTCTCACCACCAATGACACGTGGCCCTCGGCACATTCTTTGAATCCTCATTCTCCCTGCTTCAGCCTCACTCTCACCACCAATGACACGTGGCCTAGCTTCCTTTGAATCCTGTTCTCCTGCGCCCAGCCTCCCATCTCACCACCAATGACACGTGGCCCTCGGCACATTCTTTTGAATCCTCATTCTCCTGCGCCCAGCCTCACTCTCACCACCAATGACACGTGGCCCTCGGCACATTCTTTTGAATCCGCCAGGTCCTGCAGCAATCCCGAGCCATGATCGAGCGGCTCCTAAAAATACGTACCCTGAAAGATTGGTTCAGACTAAGCATTCCTCCCTCAGCAGCCCAAACTGTAGACACATGCGCATCTCATTCATCTTAGCAGCCACTTGCTGCTGGCACGCACGAGGGAGGGCCCGCTGGGCGCGGCGTCCCGGAAGACGCCGAGGATGGCGGCCGCACCGGCAGGCCCAGCGCCGACAGCACCCCAGCGATGCATTTGCAGATGCACGAGTGGGAGCAGTAGCGGTTGCATAGCTCTCGTGGCTTCGCCTTCCGCGCCTCAAGCTGTGGCACTGCCGCTGAGTGAGGTCTGTCAAACCCGCCCTCCCTCCCCGTGCTCCCCGGCATGCGTCCGCCAACAGCGCTCCCGGCCCGACGCGCCACACCAACAGCGCTCCCAGGCGCGCGCGTCCACACCAGCCAGGCTCGGCCCCGCGCCACACCAACGCAGCTCCCGGCCCCGCGCGCCACACCAACAGCGCTCCCGGCCCAGCCGCGTCACACCAACAGCGCTCCGGCCCTGCGCCACCAGCAGCTCCCGGCCCGCGCGCCACACCAACAGCGCTCCCGGCCCAGCCACACCAGCAAGCGCCCCCGGCCCCGCGCGCCACACCAACAGCGCTCCCGGCCCCGCGCGCCACACCAACAGCGCCCCCGGCCCCGCGCGCCACACCAACAGCGCTCCCGGCCCCGCGCGTCACACCAACAGCGCTCCCGGCCCCGCGCGCCACACCAACAGTGAGCGCCCCTGCACTGACGAAGTCACTGCGGAGAGCCGGCGCATGAATTTGGCTCCCTGAGCTTCCTGGCTGGCTGAGGATAGGATTTGCGCCGAGCATTAGGTCCTGATGTCTGGGGGCTGGTCCCAGACCTTGTTTCTGGAGACCTGGAGTGAAACAACTCATCCTGCCGGGGGTGAGGACTCCACCACCTCGTAGCCACGCACCTGGTGATATGCTGTGCGGGAGCGTGATTGTGCAGCTTCTGCGCCAGCAGCTCCTTGGCACCATCTCTGGCACCCAAAGACTGGGCCTCGTGCGGGTCCGGCGGCCTCTGTCGGGGGCACGATGAGGTGCGCCGGGTGCTGTTTCACCGCCCTCGACCCAACCACACTCCGCATTGTCGCCGTTACAGCCCGGACGCTGCCACGTGGATGCCAGCCGTCTTGACACAAGGAGAGCAACCTCAGCTATTGGGTCGGCTGGCGGGCTGAGCATGAGCGTCCTCAGATTGCGCATGCCCACCGCCTCATATTCACAACAGCAAAGCTCCCGTTGCTTATCGAGCACAAAGCTGGTGAATCAGGTGTTGAAAAGTAGGAAGTCCGTTCGCTATTGGAGGGAAAGCGGCTTGTTCCTCTTCGACGACGCTTACTGTTCAGTAACTTAGGGCAGGTACCAACGTAGCAACGGGTAAGGGCGAGGGGGCTGTGGCAACCTGCTTGCATCGGGAGCAGTTTGAGGGATGGGCGGCGCCTTGGTCGGGGAAGGCAAGTCCTTGAAGCGCGCACTCGCCTGCGATGCCAGCACACATCGCGATGCCAGTTCGCTGTGCCACAATCAAAAGAGAGACTCGGTTGAGTTCTGATAGACGGCGGCTCGTCACGGGGGCAGCCGGGAAGTAAGGCAAATACCACGCCTCTGGACCAATGCCTTGCTGCACTGGTACATGTGGCACTCGGAACGGCGCCGCCAGCTTATCATTTCATCGTACGATACAAGAGCAGCTTGCAATCTAGGAGTACTGTGGTATGGCAGCGCACCGTCACCGGGACAGACGTTGAAACTCTCCAGATGGCATCAAACAGCTGAGATTGCTGAGTCAGCCAGCAGGAGAGTGACAGAGTACAGGAGACGCTCCAGCCCCGGAAAATCCCACTCTAGTCAAGGGTCCCCGAGTCAGCCAGAGACGTAGTGTGCAGCTAAAGAGCTTGCGCACCGTTGAGGGGGGTGGCGGCTGGACGGTGGAGCTCTGGGTTTGGCGCCTGAGAGCTTCGCGTTGCTCCTGGGCCTCACGCTGGGACCGCCGCACGGCCTCCATACGCTGTGTGTCCTCTTCAAGCTTCGACTGTGCTTTCATCTCTGCGCTACTATTTCGCCCCACGTGCACCGACTGCTCGGGCTGCTCCCCTGTGAGAGGAACACCGCGATCAGGCAGTAGGCAGTAGAGTGCTCGATGGCATCCGCCCGCCGGGGCAATAAGGTTGCAAACAGCTAAGGTTCCCATGATGACTGGCGGGTTTGTGCTCACCCCAGCCGCATCCGTCTGCAGCTATCCAAGGAGCGCATGAGTTTGAACAGAAGCTCGCACGCGGTGCTCTCAGATTGAGCGCCCCCTGCGGCCTGGACGATAGCGGAGCCTTCCGTGTGCGCTCGCATGCGCTCATGATGTATATGCTGTGCAAGAACATGCGTTTCGACACGTTTCCCCTCGGTCACAGCCTTCCCTCTTTTCTATCCAACTGGTCGCAAAACCTCGCCGCAAAATGCAGATGCTTGGAGTTTGGCCTCTTCGGGCGGTATTGTGTGGGTGCAGGGCAACTCAGGGTAGAGCGTGCTCTGTGGGGCATCGAGACTGTGCCGCCGCCGCGGGGTGCTTCTCAATCGGGGTTTGCATGGATGCCTATGTAGAAAGATTCTGCAACACTCGGGAGCCAGAGCGGGCTTCCTGAGGGTGCAAAACTGGATTGCTGAGGGAGCCGCCGCTGAAGCTCCGAATCAAAACCGCATGACCAAGGAAGCCCTCCTGATCGGCAAAAGTGGAGAGACACGGTCAAGCTGCACAGACGGCAGGGCGACGCATGACGACGGGAGCGCCCGGAGAGGAAGGTTCGACCTGCTGGTGGCACCACCGGAGGCGGCTTGCGAGGGGGGGAGCCCCCAGAAGTGCTGGACCCGAAGTTAATAGGGTTGACGCTGGACACGGAGGGCTGGTAGAACGTCTGTTGCAGATCGTAGTGCGCGCGCTCGGCGGCCTGCTGCGCGCGGATGCTGACAGCCTCTTTCAGCTTTACGCCCACTTGCGCAGACCGCAGTGACGACTCGGTGTCTTCTAGTAGTTTGCGATGTTCCCAAATCAACTGCGTGAACAGTTGAATTCCCTTCGATTACAAGATCCAGAGATCTCACCTTGACTCTGAAGGTAGCTTGAACATAGATGAGAAAGCACACGAGAGGGTTACAGCGCCGTTGCGTCAGCGCAAGCGTATCCCACGTGGAGTGGTGTGCTCAAAATAGGCCAAGATGTTGAGAACTTATTTTCTGTAAGCGAGTGTTATCAGCCGACAGTGGTGGAGTGACACAGCAAAGTAGGCGGTTTCCTTAGAAGCGGAGGGAGTTTTGATATTGTGCAAGCACGCACTTGAATTCCCTCTTGAGCTAGCTTCTTAGCTTCTGTCAACGCTTTCTCCAACTCCGAAACTGTTGCAAGTCGTCCTGAAACGGTAGTTTCACAATCGGCCAACTTTTGACGAGCGTTGTCGTACTTGGCTTGTGCTGCGGTGACTGAGGCCTTTGCGCTCTGACCAATACGATACCACGATATCGAAACCAAAGTGCGTTAGTAGTTCATACTGACAAATAACGTTTAAATGCAGAACGAGTCTCTTCAAAAGTTTCACCATCCTTGATAAACTGGACCTAAGGCATGTTCAACACGTGTTGCATACAGCCAACGTTTACCATCGAGGCAGGGAAAGCGACGCACCGCAACATCGTTTTCTGCTTGTGAACACCACTCAGAAACGTGCTCGCGCACTTCCCGAGCCGCTTCTTCAGCCGGATCTTTGCCATCTGCAACTGCGGAGGCGCCTGGCGGGCCAGATGCCTTCTGCAAACGGGTGCGCGTCACCGTTTAGTCGACGAACAACCTTAAATCCACGTAGACGAGATATCGTTTTAGCGACGCTATTTACATTAAAAGTTTGGTACGACGTGACCGAGCGTCTTCGTTTGCCTAAACGTCGTCATACCTGTTGTTGCGAAACTGTTCGTTGTGAAACTTCGAATGTACTTGTGGAACGAGGTGACGCAGAAACCGGGGCTGAAGTTTTCAGCGGAGTTTTGACAGCTGACGTCTGAAAAATGTCAGAGAAATGATCGTACTTGTACGGCGCTTGCCCTGAATTATCCATGCAGATCGACCACTTTTGACGTCGACAGATTACACTGCTGAAATAACCAGTAAACAGCTTGTTCTTACACAGCTGTATTTCGAACTATTCAGTAGCCTGGACGCCATGAAGTGGCTTGCACCCTTAAACTCACGGTACTGAAAGAACTGCTGGACTTGGACGTCTACACGGGGAGCTGTGAACGCACGTTCGCGGAAAGCACAAAGCTTCTCGTTGTGGAAAGTTGCTCAATGGTGCTCCTGACACTTCGATTATTTAGGACTGTCGGGCAGTGGACGCAAAATACTGGGAGTTTTAAAGACGAGCGGAAGTGCACGACATGTTCCGTATGTCGACCAATTCGTTAACTGGTAGAGCCCTAGCGGACAGCAACACCATCACCAAGCGCAGGTCGAGGTGCAAACCTCAAACGTTAACGTACGAATTTGAGGCCTGTAGCTGACCTGACGTGAGACGCTAGCTGTGCACTGCAGCGAAACAGTGTTCAGTGTGAGTGTTCACCACGAGGTCCACGACTGTTCGCCGAAGATTCGTTCGGCCTTGTCTTGTGTCTGATGAGACACCAGACAGTTGTTATGAAATTTCGGTCTGATGGCAACAGGGCATATTGTCAGTTTGTCACCAGACAGTTGTCAGTTCAACAGTTCGAGTTCCGAGTTCGAGGCAGACGAGAGAGATTCCAGATTGCAGATTCGTCTCAATCGGAATGCGCGGATATCGAATGCCTCACGCGGAATACTCTATAGGGGGTACGTAAACGTACAGGTGGAGGAAAAATAAACCCCCCCTTATACCCTCCCGTCTCCGACGGAGGGCCCATGCGGCGTTTAATGTGTCGTCGTGGTCGTCGTGGTCACTCTTTCGTTTCAGTACGTGGCGTGGTCGCCAGTTTTTTGTGTGACATGAAACGCAGTCCGCAAAGCTCCCAGAACGAAAGTCGGTGACACTGTCATCAACGTCGCCTGTATGGGCTGGAACAGGAATTATACACAAAATGATTATCCGTGTGCCGTGGTCGTCGTCGTGATCACACTTTCGTTTCAGTACGTGGTCGCCAGGTTTTTGTGTGACATGAAACTGATGGTTTTCTGATCAGTGTAGTATGACAGGCAGTATGACTGTCATACGGAGCAGATCTGAAAACTGAGGTTTTCTGATCAGTCGGAGGCCTAAGAGGCCAGCAACGGGACTGAGAAGGCTTCTTGCCGTGTTACTGTGAGTGTGTGGACTTTAACACCGTAAGTTTTTTCAGTGTATATATATTTTCAGTAGTATATCGTATATTGATTATGGAGTGGTTTACCGATCCGATTTTGTGCCAGAGGCGTATTGATGATTTGCACGCGCAGCCGGCGTACGCGAACGCCTTTGCTGCGTTCCAGGAGGGAGATGACCTTACGCAACCGCAACAGAAGTTGATGCGACAGATGGAGAGGGCGACAGCGCGCCTTGCTGAGCTCAAGGGACTTTCACAGGTGGCTTCTGGTGACCGTAAGCGTCCGTGGGAAGCCGCAGTTGACCTCTCACAGCTTCAAGGGTCCGATCGCCTAGAGTTGACTCGCAACGATGATGGGAAAGACAAGGGGCTCCGCAAGCAATTCCTCGAGACTCAGCACCACTTCGTGGCGCACTCTGCGTCGCAGTTGGCGCTTGTTGATGCCAAGAAGGAATTAGAAGGTGTGGAGCTTCCTGAAACCGTCACTCTTGCGTTGGAATTTTTGTCAGAGACTGCGGAGAAGGGAATCGCACGCGCCAAGGCTCGCGCAAAAATCTTGGCGTTGGTTTCGGACAAGGGCCCTGAGGTTGGCTGGAAGATCTGCGAAAAGTTGGAACGTAAATCTTACGCTGAGGATGAGGAAGATGAAAAGCTGATGCGAAAAGCTGAGAAAGAAGTGAAAGCTGAAAAGCTTCACGCTGCGCAAGCCGCGGCTGCCAAGGGGCGAACTAAGGGCCCAGGCAGGGGTGCCTTCGCTGCGACTCGTCCGGCTGCTCCTGGGGCGCCTCCGCCACCACCGCCTGTTCAGGCAGGACGTGGCAGCCACCTCCACTGCTGGAATTGCAATGAGTGGGGTCACCACCAGAACCAATGCTCGCAGCCGCGCTCAGCCGGCAGAGGCCGTGGCAGAGGCGCACACCGTGTTTAAATTGTGAGATGTAGAGCCACGATGGCTAGAACAATGAGCTTAGCGGAATGCTTTGCGGTTGTGGCGGAATGCCCAACCATAATGTAACTCTTGGGGACGAAACCCTAAATTGTAATGAACTTTTGGCCTGCGGACTGTTGTTTTCCTTGTGTTTCAGGTCTTGAATTGTCTAAGGAAGAGATTGGTGAGGCCGTCCCCTTGTGTGAGCAGGACGTTCCTGTGCCTCACGTTGCGGGTAGACTTAGGGAGCGTGCTTCTTTTTGGCGGACTTTCGTGCGCTCTTCGTACGTTATGTCTTGGATTGAGAACGGTTTTAATTTGAAGTTTAAGGATGGCAGGGTTCCGCCTCGAGTGCACCTGCCTAACCACGTGCCTGCTGTTAGGCATACTGCTTTTGTCACTAAGGCTGTGCAGGAGTGTGTGCTTATGGGCGCCTTGAGAGAAGTCTCGGGGAAGCCGCGGGTTGTCCTACCTTTAATGGTGGACGACTCTCGGGACAAATTACGGCTGATCTTTAACGGTAAGTGGCTCAATGCTTTCTTAATCTTTCCTAAGTTCAAGTATGAGCACCTCCAGCCTTTTATAGACCTGCTTAGGAAGGATGATGGGTTGTTTTACTTCGACTATAAGTCGGGGTACTACCACGTTGACCTTCACGAGATGTCTCGTACCTATGTTGCTGTTGAGTGGCTGGGTAGATTCTTTGAGTTTTGTGTATTGCCTTTTGGTCTAGCCCCAGCTTGCTGGGTGTTCACGAAGATTAACAAGGAGCTCGTAGGTAAGTGGCGGGGTCTCGGATTCCGTGTGCACCCCTACGTACGTGGATGATTTTGCTTTTGCAGTGAGGGCTACCACTCTCACGGACCCCGCGGCTTTGGTTGTACTGACCCGTATTATGCAGGATGTGCGGGAGGCTGGCTGGCTCGTAGCCGAAGCCAAGTCTCAGCTGTATTTCACACGTACCCTTGTGCATATTGGCATAGGCATTGACCTGGAGGGGGGGGGTCCCGTTCGGGCCTGAGAAGGCTCTGAGCAAGATCCGTGCTTGTGTGTCAGACTTGTTGAGGCTGTTTCATAGGTTGCCCCTGAGGCTTGTACGTAGCCAAGTTTGCAGGCTTGGTCAATGCCCAGTGGTTTGTGCTAGGGGGTGTCACCAGACTGTTTGCTAGGGCGGCTGCGGTGCTCATTGCTGACACCTTGACTTGGGGCTCGTGGGCCTCTCACGTCCCGGGCTCTGATGCTCTCCGCGCAGAGCTTGAGTTTTGGCTGACTGATGACGGCTTCCGTAGGCACCAGAGAGGCATTTGGGAGCCCAGGGGGGCGGGGCTCCAGCTGGAGACAGTCCATGCGGACACCTCTGAGGTGGCATGGGGCTCCTGGCTGGAGCAGTCCTTAGTTAGGGGGACCTGAGCTGCTTGGCCACCGTTATCTGACCATGTCAGACAGACTGAAGTCATCCACTCTCAGGGAGCTCCGGGGCATTTTTGACTCTCTCCGGGCATTTGATGTTGCTGGCAGGCTGAGAGGGAAGAGGGTGCTTGTCATTTGTGACAACCAGGCTGTGCATTTTGTCATTGAGTCTGGCAGTAGGCATCAGGAGCTCCAGGAGCTGACATTAGCGGTGCATGGTTTCTGTGCTGACCACGGGGTGGTTTTGTCCTCCCTTTGGATGCCCAGGGAGTTTGAGACCCGGGCTGATGCCCTCTCCAAGATCAGAGACGATGATGACTGGATGGTCAACCCGGCAATCTTTCGGTGGGCTGACCCGTGGATTGCCGGGGGGTGGAGGCACACCCGGGACAGGTTTGCAACTGATAAGAATTGTCTTGTTTTTGACAGTGCAGGTGCCCCGTCTTTCAACAGTGCTTGGCACTGTCCAGGTACGTCTGGGGTTGACACCTTCAGTCAGACGGATTGGCGGGAGCACGTCAACTGGTGCAACCCGCCTTTTCGGATGATCGGGAGGCTCCTGCTGTTTCTGCAGGCTGAGAGGGCTGCGGCCTCCATTGTGGCCCCGGTCTGGACTTTCCAGCCGTGGTGGGTCTTGCTGTGTCCCGACGGGGTTCACTTGGCAGACTGTGTGGTGCAGTGGGCGGAGCTCCAGCCTTCTGCGGACACCTTCCTCCCTGGCCTCGGAAGGGCCAATGAGGGGGGGGTGGGCCTGCCGGATTTTCGGGTCCTCCTCTTGCGGGTCTCCTTCGATGAGAGGGAGCCTGCGGGCCCCGGTCCCCGCTGTACCTTGGGAGGTTGCAGGGCTTGTGACTGGGGTAGGGGTATGAGATGGGGGCTGCCTTTCATGCAGGCATCGTAGGCACTGGGGAGCAGTGGGCTGGGCTGCAGTTCTCCGTGACGGACCCGCTGGAGATGCAGCTGCGGGCAGACATGCTGTTGGCGGTGTCTGGCACCCGTGAGGCTAGCACCATGCGGGGCTACTCTCGGGTGTTCGTGCGGTACCAGGCCTTCTGTCAGGACCGTGACCCGCCTAGGGTGCCTGTTCCTGCCGACCCGGTCACGGTGGCTATGTACTTGCAGTACATAGCCAATGCGGCCAGGACGTTCTCTGTGGTGAAGACCGCTTCGGCTATGGTCTTCACTGCTCATGACTTGGCTCTGGTCCCGGCGGACCGGAACCCCACTTCTCATCGGCTGGTGGCCGCGGTACGGGAGGCGGCTCACAGGAGGCTGGGGGACAGGCGGCTCAACAGGAAGGAGCCGCTGGAGTTTGCATTCGTGCAGAGTGGTGCCCGTTGCTGGTTGATGCTGGGAGGGGTCACTCGGCAGATGTTTGCTACACTGGGTTTGGACATGTGGACAGGCTTTTGGCGGTATGACTGTGCGGAGAAGGTGAGGCTGCGGGATATGAAGTTCTGTGAGACCCACATGACCACCTTCCTGGAGAAGCGGAAGACGGACAAGTACAGGTATGGTCAGCTGGTGGAGGTTGCCCGGGCGGCGGAGGGTCAGCCTATGTGCCCAGTGGAGGTCAGTCAGAGGTGGGTTGACACCCAGATTGCACGGGGAGTGCAGCCCGATGAGCCACTGTTTCAGCAGATTGATGGCAGGCGGTTTCAGCGGGACCCGTCGGCTGACTGCCTGACGGGGAAGAGGCTGGATTATCCTCAGCTGAGGAGGTACCTGTTCAGGATGCTTGGTGAGGCCTCTGGGCTGGACCCCGAGGCTCTGAGGCAGCTGTATGGGACCCAGTCCCTGCGGTCTGGTGGGGCCACGGCGGTGGCTGCGGCTGACCAGGTTACTGATTTCGAGTTCAATCAGTACGGAGGCTGGAGCTCGTCGGCGGCTGCGGCCACCTACAAGGCTACCAACCTCAACCGCAGGCTGGCGGTGTCCAGAAGCATGCCCCATGCTCAGCAGAGTAGGCGGCCCTTCTTGCCTGATTGCTTGATTTGCTGCCATGCATTGTACGTGCACTGCTTTGTGGTGATCTTTGTGTGCTTGCACCGGCCGGGTTTCCATTCACATATGTGTCATATGTGTCATGCAAGCTGGGCTATGTAGCCGCAGCTGATTAGAAAACTGATGGTTTTCTGATCAGTGTAGTATGACAGGCAGTATGACTGTCATACGGAGCGGATCTGAAAACTGAGGTTTTCTGATCAGTCGGAGGCCTAAGAGGCCAGCTTCGGGTACTGAGAAGGCTTCTTGCCGTGTTACTGTGAGTGTGTGGACTTTCCCACCCGCCCTCCCTTGTGCTTCAGGTACGGATGTGGAGAGGCCGCTCTCAGTGCAGGAGCTGCAGGACTTGGAGGACCTGGAGCAGCTGGGCTCTGAGCTGGAGGCTGTGCAGATCCGGCCCGCAGAGGGGCAGTCGGCTCAATAGAGTGTAGGTAGAGGAGACTAGGACCTGTGCCTGTTCAGTGCCGACCGTTGTGATGAGAGGTGGCTACAGTTATCCTTCGATGGGGGGCTGCGAAGCTGCCTCATGCTGCTTCTCATCTAGGCATTGTTCAGTAGGCTTTGCTAGGTGATGGCTTTGTTATTGCTGTCATGCCTGACTCTGTGCTGGAGCGGGTAATTATGCTTTTTGAGGGTTTCAGCCCTAGCTTAGCATTTTAGGTCCATAGTCTGTACTCTTTAGGGTAATGATAGTATTTGCGGGCCTCAGTCCTTTGGCACGAGGGGCATGTGCCCGCATGCAGAAGGCTGGGGTCGGCAGTCGGGTCGAGGGACCCTGATTCCTGTCTGACAGGAGTCCTTGGTTTGTGGCACTTCTGGATTTTTCGTATTATTATTTTTTGTAATTCCACACACTAGGAATAGGTATTCCCTTACTTCTGGTTACCTTTGGTTATTAATGCGTACTTTTGGTTATGTTTCCTTACCTTCGCTTGATTTATATCCGACTGGCAGAAAATGACTGGCAGGGTCATCGAGCCGGCTTCAGAATGCCCCGGGGCTCATTCAAGAGGTCACGAGGACGACGCACGAGACCGAAACCGCAAGCAAGTCACTGGGATCAGTGATCAGGACGCTTGTGAGGGACTGAAGGGGAGTAAAATACTTATAAACCGACGAGTGTCGTGAAGTGAGGCAGCATTCAGTTTTATATACGTCGTTGCCAAATGACGCGCAAGGTCGCGTGAACGCGTAGGCCAATCAGAAAACACGAAGGGCTCGAGTTGTTTTTATAATCGGATTAATTACAGCGCGTATTTCGAATGCTGTCAGAGATACAGCGTGACCTGAATATTTATAGAAGCAGGCAGGTGGTAGGCGTGCACGCACCGTACGTAGTAATAAGAATACTAGGAATACTAAATAGGTAGGAGGAGCTATTTCAAATAAAAAGTTGAAAAGTGGTTGAAGGCTTCTATCTTGAAGCCGCAACTAACTATTAGAATTATTATCCGTCCGTTAAAATTTTTACAATGTCTGCTCAGCCCCGTCGGCAACTCGCTCGTGGGGGGTTGTTAAGGCAGAGTGCCGTGGAGTACAAGGGTGTCCCGCCAGCGGTGCGGATTCTGTTCATCGGGAAACTGCGTATTTTTTGGAGCCTCGGCTGCATAGGTCTGGTAATGGTTATGGTTGGCGCAGGACTGTTCGGAAAGGAAGACTAATTTATTGGTGTGGTGTTTCAGGGTGCTGCTGAGCGGCTCGCAGGTCGCGGTGCGAAGCGACCAAGAGCGAGACCCCCAACTGGGGGTCATCAACAACAAGGTCAACCCGGTTTGGTTGACTTGAACAAGGAACCCGGCGCCGCAGAGGCAGCCGGAGCAGCAGTCGAAGGCGGCGGAGAAGAGCCATCCGCCGCGGAGGCAGAGCAGCCTGAGGTGAGGGTCGTCCCCTGGGATTCACCATTTTGACCTAGTTCCAGTGAAGTGGAGTGTGCCCCCGCCCCAACAGAGTAAGTGTACCCGCCCTCGCAATTTTGGGGTGTTTTTTATTCAAGACGTCCCTTGTTTCCTTGCACTTGGGTCTGCGGAGGCAGTAGGCTGCGATGGGAGGATAGCTCCTCAACCACGCGCCGGTAGTAGGTTGCCTGGCTCTGTTTTTGTTGTTTATTCAAGACGTCCCTTGTTTCCTTGCACTTGGGTCTGCGGAGGCAGTAGGCTGCGATGGGAGGATAGCTCCTCAACCACGCGCCCTGTTCCCGCAGGCAAGTCGCATCTGTAGTTGTGGTGTGCGGCGCTTGCTTGCATGGGTGCGGTGGGAGGATAGCTCCTCAACCACGCGCCGGTAGCAGGTTGCCTGGCTCTGTTTTTGTTGTTTATTCAAGACGTCCCTTGTTTCCTTGCACTTGGGTCTGCGGAGGCAGTAGGCTGCGTTGGGAGGATAGCTCCTCAACCACGCGCCCTGTTCCCGCAGGCAAGTCGGATCTGTAGTTGTGTTGTGCGGCGCTTGCTTGCATGGGTGCGGTGGGAGGATAGCTCCTCAACCACGCGCCGGTAGCAGGTTGCCTGGCTCTGTTTTTGTTGTTTATTCAAGACGTCCCTTGTTTCCTTGCACCTGGGTCTGCGGAGGCAGCAGGCTGCGTTGGGAGGATAGCTCCTCAACCACGCGCCCTGTTCCCGCAGGCAAGTCGGATCTGTAGTTGTGGTGTGCGGCGCTTGCTTGCATGGGTGCGGTGGGAGGATAGCTCCTCAACCACGCGCCGGTAGCAGGTTGCCTGGCTCTGTTTTTGTTGTTTATTGAAGACGTCCCTTGTTTCCTTGCACCTGGGTCTGCGGAGGCAGTAGGCTGCGATGGGAGGATAGCTCCTCAACCACGCGCCCTGTTCCCGCAGGCAAGTCGGATCTGTAGTTGTGTTGTGCGGCGCTTGCTTGCAGGCAATCGGATCTGTAGGAGGATAGCTCCTCAACCACGCGCCCTGTTCCCGCTGTGCGGCGCTTGCTTGCATGGGTGCGGTGGGAGGATAGCTCCTCAACCACGCGCCGGTAGCAGGTTGCCTGGCTCTGTTTTTGTTGGTTATTCAAGACGTCCCTTGTTTCCTTGCACCTGGGTCTGCGGAGGCAGCAGGCTGCGTTGGGAGGATAGCTCCTCAACCACGCGCCCTGTTCCCGCAGGCAAGTCGGATCTGTAGTAGTGGTGTGCGGCGCTTGCTTGCATGGGTGCGGTGGGAGGATAGCTCCTCAACCACGCGCCGGTAGTAGGTTGCCTGGCTCTGTTTTTGTTGTTTATTCAAGACGTCCCTTGTTTCCTTGCACCTGGGTCTGCGGAGGCAGTAGGCTGCGATGGGAGGATAGCTCCTCAACCACGCGCCCTGTTCCCGCAGGCAAGTCGGATCTGTAGTTGTGGTGTGCGGCGCTTGCTTGCATGGGTGCGGTGGGAGGATAGCTCCTCAACCACGCGCCGGTAGCAGGTTGCCTGGCTCTGTTTTTGTTGTTTATTCAAGTCGTCCCTTGTTTCCTTGCACTTGGGTCTGCGGAGGCAGTAGGCTGCGATGGGAGGATAGCTCCTCAACCACGCGCCCTGTTCCCGCAGGCAAGTCGGATCTGTAGTTGTGGTGTGCGGCGCTTGCTTGCATGGGTGCGGTGGGAGGATAGCTCCTCAACCACGCGCCGGTAGCAGGTTGCCTGGCTCTGTTTTTGTTGTTTATTCAAGACGTCCCTTGTTTCCTTGCACCTGGGTCTGCGGAGGCAGTAGGCTGCGATGGGAGGATAGCTCCTCAACCACGCGCCCTGTTCCCGCAGGCAAGTCGGATCTGTAGTTGTGTTGTGCGGCGCTTGCTTGCATGGGTGCGGTGGGAGGATAGCTCCTCAACCACGCGCCGGTAGCAGGTTGTCTGGCTCTGTTTGTGTTGTTTATTCAAGTCGTCCCTTGTTTCCTTGCACTTGGGTCTGCGGAGGCAGTAGGCTGCGTTGGGAGGATAGCTCCTCAACCACGCGCCCCGTTCTCGCAGGCAAGTCGGATCTGTCTTTGTGGTGTGCGGCGCTTGCTTGCAAGGGTGTGGTGGGAGGATATATAACTCCTCAACCACGCGCCCTTCCCAAGTTGTAGTTTTAGTCTTCTTTGTTGTCATATTACATACGTTGTCGTATGTGCATGAGGGTTTGGAGGCCGGTGGCTCGGGAACGCGTGTTAAGACTTGTGCTCGACGCGCACCCAGAGCCGCGGCGAACCTTTATTCGTGGGAATGTCTGTCGGCCAGTGGATCGGGAACGCGTGTTAAGACCTTGTCTCGACGCGCCCCCAGAGCCGTGGTAGGACGCCCAAACCAGGTCATGTCGTTCCTTGGTTCTTCGCAACTGTCGGTGTTGAGTAGTCAGTGCCCGCTGCAGCATCATATCTCCGGGCGGGTACGCCAGCTGAGGTTTCCCTGGCTCTGTTTTGTTGTTTACTCAAGACGCCCCTTGTATCTTTGCACCTGGGTCTGCGGAGGCAGTAGGCGGCGTTGGGAGGATAGCTCCTCAACCACGCGCCCTTCCAAAGTTGTAGTTTTAGTCTTCTTTGTTGTCATATTACATACCTTGTCGTATGTGGATGAGGGTTTGGAGGCCGGTGGCTCGGGAACGCGTGTTAAGACTTGTGCTCGACGCGCACCCAGAGCCGCGGCGAACCTTTATTCGTGGGAATGTCTGTCGGCCAGTGGATCGGGAACGCGTGTTAAGACCTTGTCTCGACGCGCCCCCAGAGCCGTGGTAGGACGCCCAAACCAGGTCATGTTGTTCCTTGGTTCTTCGCAACTGTCGGTGTCGCAACTGTCGGTTTCTTCAACATGTGTTTGTACATGATGTAAAAAGTACATTCTGTAAATAGTATCGAGTCTCCCCTTGCCTGGGTTGTATTCCCTTACAGCATGTTATTTCTTCTTTGGAAATGCACACGTGGGTCTTTCCGGTGTCCTTCTTGAAAGTGTCTAACAAGCCTGAAGGGGGAGTATGTTATCTCCGGACAGAAGCCTGGACGGAGAGGATGTTACCTCATGTAAGTATCGGGAAGGCGTGTTAACACCTTGTCTCGACGCACCGCCAGAGCCGTGGTTGGACGCCCCAACCAGGTCATGTCGCTCCTTGGTTCGGTCGGTCCTTCGCAACCGTTCCTGTTGACTAGTCAGTGCTGGCTGTGGCATTTCCTGCGGAAGCGCTGTCCATTGTTTTTGAAAATCCGGCGGAACCTACGGGTATTTTCCGGTTGCCGCCCTGGTCCTGGTGGTCCGTGCTGGAAATCACTGGAAAGGGGTGGGGATATGTCCTATTCCTAGTCCGCCGAGGGCGCAAAGAAAAAACCCAGGCGCTCCACCGCGAGTCGCCGGAGAATGAAAAAAATCAAGGGAGCTTCGGCGCGGAGCGCTGCCTTAAACGCCATTGCCTCGATGGCCGAAGCTCAGGGGAAAGTGGCGCCGCCGCGCACCCTGTTCGTCGGACCTTGTGTGGACCATTGGGCTGATCTCACGGCATCGGATAAGCGGCAGTCGTTATGCTCCCGGTTCGACGACCCGGCAGTCCTGCGCGCGCTGGCGATGGCATGCGGAATTGGGGAGGTTCGGCATGCAGCCATCCGATTCAAAACGGCTTTGGGGGAGGCAACCGATGCTCGAGGCGGGTACGGGAAGCTGAAGATCGGGTGCTCCCTGAACCAGACTGTCCCCTTGACTTACAAGGAGTTCAGCCGGAGCAGTTTCACGCGAGGTCAGAGGTTCATGGAGTGTGCGCGGGAGTTGTACATGGCTACCCTCGCGTGGCGGGAGGCACCTGAGTTCGTGGCGCCTCCGCAGCACTTTGGGATTCGCCTGAAGCCAGGGTCGGAGTCTGCTCCCATCCCGTTCCTCATGTTTGGGGACCACGGGGTCTCCCTGGAGCGGTTCTTAGATTCTCCAACCTCCCCGCTATCCCTGGCCTTCAAGAAGCAGCTGTGCCTCCGGCTGCTCGGCGGACTACGCGAGCTACACGGAGCAGGCATTGCGCATGGAGACCTGCGGGCAGGCAACGTCGTGCTCTGCCCTACCAGGCCAGATAGCATGGTGTTCATTGACTTCGGATTGGCGCGTCGAGAGCACCGAGCCGGCCTGCCGGTCGACGGCTTCCACAGGGAGCGCTGGGCCTCGGCGGCGCCCCTAAACCAAGCGCCAGGGTCTGTGTATGCCCCCGAGTATTCGCGAACTGGTCCCACTGCCGCGACGGATATGTGGGCGGTGGGAGCACTGCTTGTGCGGATCTTCATTCGTGATCCGCACGACGGGCTGCGAGGGGTTTCCGACGACGACAGCAAGCGAACCGTGCCAACTGTCATCACGGGCCGGGTGCAGACTGATTCGTGGCCCAGAGCCTATGGTGGTTGATACTGGACTGCTGCCAGGAAGATCCTGGGAAACGGCCGTCAGCAGCCAAGCTTGCTGCGGCCTTGGAGGCCACGCGCATCGAGTCTGAAAGCAAACTGGTTCCTGCAGAGCTACCTCGATGTTGGTCGAAATATCAGTTGTAGGAGTGCATGATCCAAACCGCAACAGTTAGCCCGAGCTGCGAGGAAACCTGCAATGAGTTGCCGGGGTAGAGTAAGACGTAACACGTACTACTCTATTTTGTAATAAAAAGTGTATCTTCCTTGCTGGGCACTGTACAAATTGTGTACGCCAGCCACCGTGACTGCTGTACAACTCTGTTTTGTTTGTGCGTTGTGCCTAGGCTAGCTCTTTCGGCTTGCTCATCGCTGTGAATGATGGCGCTGTGAGATAGCTCCTCTTGTTACACGCACCGTTTGCTGTTTAGAGAAGGGTGGTGTGCGGCGCTTGCTTGCATGGGTGCGGTGGGAGGATAGCTCCTCAACCACGCGCCGGTAGCAGGTTGCCTGGCTCTGTTTTTGTTGTTTCTTGAAGACGTCCCTTGTTTCCTTGCACTTGGGTCTGCGGAGGCAGTAGGCTGCGATGGGAGGATAGCTCCTCAACCACGCGCCCTGTTCCCGCAGGCAAATCGGATCTGTAGTTGTGTTGTGCGGCGCTTGATTGCATGGGTACGGTGGGAGGATAGCTCCTCAACCACGCGCCGGTAGCAGGTTGTCTGACTCTGTTTTGTTGTTTACTCAAGATGTCCCTTGTATCTTTGCACTTGGGTCTGCGGAGGCAGTAGGCTGCGTTGGGAGGATAGCTCCTCAACCACGCGCCTTGTTCCCGCAGGCAAGTTGGATATGTAGTTTTGGTGTGCGGCGCTTGCTTGCTTGCTTGCGGTGATAGGATAGCTGCTTTAGAGAAGGGGTGCTGGGTGGAACACGCAGCGGGAGAGTGGTGTTCCAATATGGTGCACCACCTACCCTTCGGCGGATAAGGAGTCTTTGCACACGGAATCCTTTCAGGCTCGCCACGATGTGCTCCTGGATCATCACATCTTCGTGGGCAGAGGAACTGCTGAGACCATGGGTGCCCTTGACGTAGCCATCGCCGAGGTGAAGCAGGCAGTGAGCGCCGCCATCTGGAAGGCGCTGGATGGGGAGTATCGGGGGATTCTGGTTTGGATTGCTACCTGCCATGATGACATGAACTCCTATGCGAACGCGGTGGAAGCGTTGCGCACGATGGAGCAGGCGATTCCCAAAGAGTCAACCAGGACGTGTGTACGTACCGGCCAGTTAAAGACGCAGAGGAAATCGACGAGTGTAGCTTGGGAGAAGCTGATAAAAACTGTCAGCAAGGGGTGGAAGCTGGCGCAGTTGGCTTTCGAGGACCCTGCGAAGCTTCCAGAGTTTGAGAACAAGGAGTTCGAAGACCTGCGGAGCTTCTTGGTGGTACGCCTAGGGCTCTGGCAGGAGATGGCGACCAGGGGCAGGCAGGAAGTATCTGCGGCATCCAATTTTCATATGCAGCAGTGGGGTGTGCAGGCGGCGACGCTTGAGGAGTACGAGCCCTACCTTACGGTGAAGGGGTTGTTCTCCGACAGTCTGGCTGTTGGGAAAACCCCGGTTATTGTTGCGCCGGATGCCCGTTACACGGTGGATGCGACCTGGCCAGGACCAGCGCAAAAGGATGAGGGGAGCGCCCCGGCTCGTCTACGGCTGGTACAACGACGATCGCTCTTAATTGGAAGATGCGCTCTAAATTGGAAGATTTTTTGAAGGTCATTGTTTTGATGTTTTTTACATTATTTTAAACATATCATGCCCAAAAAATAGGGTGGTTATAATTTCGGAAGTTTTTCTCATCGTATGAGGCGGGGTTTTCAGAATTCTTACGCGTGACTCTTAGGCATATTGAGGAGTGTTCCAAAAATCCACATATGGTATTAGATCGAGATTAAAGGTTATAAAATGGAAGTAAAAAGGGAAAAATATGTACCTGTTTATCGTATGTTTGATATTTTCATCGATTTCAGCACAATTTTGCCAAAACCCCCCTCAAACCCTATGCTTTATCACACGCGTATTCACAAAGGGCGGGTAACATATGTAAAGGTTCTTGCTAATGGACCCGTCACGTGCTATGTTATAATGTAGTTTGCCATAAAACATATTTGAACAAATAAACTATCAAGCACTTGCATCTCCGTGCAGATTTCTGGAGCAAATGGCCCTCTAGCGGGGGAAACCCTAAGTGGTAACACCAATTTAGGGTGTAAGCACAACCACATGTGTACATGCATGCACATACGAACTCTTGACTGCACTTATTTACTCTTCAGAGTTCTCCAGCAGTGCTTTTAAAAGCTCAGCTTTCTCCTCACAACCTGGAATTCCGCCTTGAACACCAGATTTTGCGGTCTCATCCCAGCATGTCAACACCTCGTTCACGTCAAATGTAGACTTCATGCGAAGGGTGCGGGCACCCCGTACGAAAGCTCCAGCCTCACAGAGTTGTTCTACCGTCTCGAACGTTCTCCGTGACTGTGCTGGCAACCAGAACTGCCAGGTTATCTCCTTCCGTGAGGCATGCTGCCCCACCACCTCCACGAAATGGAGTGGGAGTGACTTACCGCCGTCCGGGAGCATAACGTTGAACCAACACTTGTCGCTGGCTTCCCCGCCTGCAACGGTCACGGCATAGCTGCCCACAGTCATGTCCTCGAACCGGTAGTCGGCTGCCAAGTGTTCCTTCTGCGATGCCAAACGCATCCCACGGTCATATAGACTCTCGTCAACACCGGAGGAGTGCTCATCGTCGCCATCATCCGTGCCCTCACTGCTGCTGGGCTGTTTCTGCTGTTTTGGCTGCTTTCCAGGCTTCTTCTTGCGCGCTGCAACCTGCCGACTCCGACTGCGAGTGGCAAGATCCATCTCCATATCAGTATCATCGCTGTCGCCTTCGGAGGCGGGTGAAGTTCTGCGCGCCCTGTTTTGCCTTTGTGCGCCTGAAAACCTCTTGCGAGCAGCAGGTGGATCTCCTCTCCGACTCCTCTTTCCATTTGCTTCACGCACACCTGCCTCTGCACGAACTGCGGGAGCTTCTTCACCAGCTTCTTCTGCCTCTGCACGAACTGCGGGAGCTTCTTCACCAGCATCTTCTGCCTTCAAAAGCTGGATCAGGCGTTCCAACTTCTTGGTCTTGGTCGTAAGACCCCGCAGTTCAGCATTCCGCTCAGATAACACTCGGTGTAAGTGTTTATCCTCGTACCTGCGTAAGCGAACCCTAGTTTGAAACTTCTCTATACACTTCGTATTATCTTCGCATACTCTTACACCGCAATGACGGACTCTCACGACGACGAGACTAGAATCCTGAGGGAAGTTTTCCCTGGATGAGTGAGGGTTTTCTTAGCGAAAATCAAGAACAAGGAACGACCTCTTCTACCGTCGTTCCGAACACACCAGGAACAACGGACTCGGACGACGAGGTTACAATCTTGCGGCAGGTTTTTCCTTGGTTGCAAAGCTCCACAACAGCGACACCTGAAGACGAAGCGACGACTTCTTCTACCGGGAATCAAAGGACTCCCGCAACACAGGAGCAAGCCGCCACCACCACCAACTCGGAAAGAGAGGAAGGAAACAAGTGCGTCGTCTGCTTAGAAATAGTTTTCCCCGCGGAAACGTGGGTTTCAGGGTTAGGATGTGACTGCAAAAACGTGCTGTATCATCACCCTTGTTTCCAGGCCTACTTGGCAAGTTGCACGGATATTGCAAAATGCCCTTGTTGTAGGAAGATCTGGAGCTAGAACAAGAAACCTACCTGACTTTGCTTAGACACTTGAAGGACAATAATGACAAAATAAATATAAATAAGGTATAAATGAGATCGCACTAGGCTGGTAAACGGTCGTCTTACCTTCTGGAAATCAGCTCAGTACAATACTTGGCCTCGCGCATAAAAGCCACAACCTCGTTGATGTCAATATTTTTCAGGACTTCTTTCTCCACCACTTGTTTCTTATGCGTCACGCCGTCGAAACATACATTGAACTGCTCCGCCTTAGCATACCGCGTCTTCAAGATCCCATCGCATTTGACTGTAGATGCGCGGGTATGCGCACGTGTCAGCAGCAGTGAAAGGTCCCACTTCGGAGGTAATCGCTCGGGATGTCGCTCTCGCACGGCCTCCACCTTCAAAGGCAAGGGGAAGGTTGCTTTCAATTCCTCGTGTCGTTGTTGGCTCACCAGATCTGGCGTTGCGGCTCGGAGTCCCAATAGACAGCTCCGCGTTGTTTGCTCCATGTCCAATACCTTGTTTCCCTTCCCCTTGCGCTTCCATTCCGGGTTGTCCATATAGCCCGGGGCGGAGTCGACGTCGGGATAACTGGTACAAATAATCAGCCCAAGGTTCGGGTCCTCGTCCACGCCACTTGGTAGCCATTCCTTGAACCTGTCACCAAACTTGTACTTCGCTCGGACGAGCTTGTCCGGAGCGACGTAAAAGCACCAAGTATGCACCTTGCGGTCTCGTCCAGCGTGGCCACCAAACTCTTCGTTCAAGTGCGGGTCGATCCACGATTTGAAGTCCAAGTTGCAGCCGACGACGTACGTGTGCTTGTTGATGGTTGTTATCGTCCAGGCAAAGAGAAAGGCAATCCATTGTTCCAAAGATATGAACCAGTGGCCTTTTTTATCCGCGGTCTTACCCCACAACAGCATCTTCAGCAACCCGAAAAAGCCATCGACGTCGTTGTGGGAGTGGCCTACGGGCAGACGGTGTAGGTAGATCTCTTTGTACAGCCCGTGGTGAACCAGGATGCAGAAGAAGGCGAAAACATGCCGGTTCCAGTTTTCCGACCCTCCGTCCATTTGCACGTGGCATGTTTGCCGAAAGTGCCGCTCCGTGTTCTCCACCACATACCGTAGCAGAATATTGAGCGTCGTGAGGCACATGTTCACGTCTTTGCCAGGAACCCATGGCATAAGTAAACACATGCACAACACCGTGCCGTGCATCACGACTGCTTGCAGATGAAGGTGGAAGAAACTTCCAGCTTTGTCGCTCATCGCCTTGACCTTCACGGGGAAGTGCGGACAAACGGTGTTGTTGTTTGCCGCCCCGTCGAAACAATACGAGTCACTGATGCCGAACTGGTTGGCACTATCAGCACGGGTGTTATTGTACTGAGCTCTCTCATTTCGATAATCACTCCGGTGCGCGTCGTTAAGCGTCTTCCAGTCCTCCAGGTCCTCCAAGTCCTTTACAGCACGGCGCTGCTTCGTCAAGATTTCGCATGTCGTGCACTTACCTGCACAATCCTTCCGCTTGCGCATGGTAATATGCTTCGCGCGGAGGTACTCGCGCAGATACTTGCGAAACTGCGTGATTTTAACCTGATAAACGCCGCGACGCATAAGCTTGTATGCGGCATAACAATCGGCTGGTCGGATCGGATTCATTTGGAGTTTGCCGTTTTGAGGTTGTGGCTCCGCCAACGGCAACAGCTCGTGAGCAGCGTACTCCAAGAAATAAGTCCAGTTCAGGTTCGTCGGGTCGTTGTACAGCGTCAAATTCCTCTTCCTTGTGCTCTCCAGCATGCCGCCCCCACACACGTGCGCGTGCCACTTGAACCATGTGCTTTCGGGAATAAAGTGCAGTCGTCGAAACGCATCCTTGCAGACTTTCTTGCCCAGGAACGTCAGCGAGTCGAACATCTCTATTTCAAGCTTCTGCGAACCGGGCTTGAACCTACGCGCACGAGTGAGCTCCGCGACGATGTTCTCCTTGAACTGGCGACCGTTTAGCGTAGACTTCTCACGTAAGTACGCCTGCACGGGACGATACTCGAATTGGGACAGACAGCGCCTCCCACACCTGCATTCGTCGGCGGGGTCCATCAGATCCCCGATCTTTGTCACGCTTTCCGCAGTATTGTTGGGCCGGTAAACGATATTTGACACGAAGTGGGAACTGATTCCGCGCGATCGAGATGTCATCAGACCTGAGACAGGTCGTCATCGTCATTTCGCCGGATCCGAGGTGCCACCGCTCCGAGGTGCACATGGTAAAGCTGCGAACGGAAGGTCAAAGGCAAAGGGAAAGGCAAAGGGTTTAAGATTTAGCGGCAGTAGGAATAGTTTTCAGAAGCATATGGAAAGTATTCTAGTGCTTCTGAAAACTATTCCTACTTCTTCTATATCCTAAACCCTTTGACTTTCCTTTTACTGCTGCACGCGACCGGCAAGCATCTTTGAAACTTCCGAGTTTCAAAGATGCGTTTTTGGTCATTTGGGTGCGCATACCCAAATAACAAATCAGCCGAGCGCTTCCCGTTGGCGTGGGGTATCCATCGCTTGAATGTTGAATATTCATTATGATATGAGTTAGCATGCGAGGTTGCGAAGGCATCGGGACAGAATCTACGAAACTGTCCTATGCCTTTGCCTTTGGGTTTGGGTTCGAACGTACCCAAACCCAAAGATGCCAAACAGCCGAGGGCTTCCCGTGCGTCCTAGCGCACGAAACTTGGCACAAATACTGCCAAGATAAATATCTTTAAGTTACCTGAAGCTCAAGGCTTCAAGTTACTTGTGCGCGAAACGCGCAATTTGTTTCTAAGGCAGATGTTTTGGGTTTGGGTTCGAACCCAAACTCAAAGATGCCAAACAGCCGAGGGCTTCCCGTGCGTCCTAGAGCACGAAACTTGGCACAAATACTGCCAAGATACATATCTTTAAGCTACCTGAAGCTCAAGGCTTCAAGTTACTTGTGCGCGAAACGCGCAATTTATTTCTAAGGCAGATGTTTTGGGTTTGGGTTTGGGTTCGAACCCAAACGCAAAGATGCCAAACAGCCGAGGGCTTCCCGTGCGTCCTAGAGCACGAAGCTTGGCACAAATACTGCCAAGGGATATATCTTTAAGTTACCTGAAGCTCAAGGCTTCAAGATACTTGTGCGCGAAACGCGCAATTTATTTCTAAGGCAGATGTTTTGGGTTCGAGTTTGGGTTCGAACCCAAACCCAAAGATGCCAAGCAGCCGAGGGTTTCCCCTGCGTGTGCATGTGTGTTAATTCATACGAAATATTTCATGGAATACATGTGAATATCCCGCACAAACGGGAAGCGCTCGGCTGTTTTGTAATTTTAGGGTGCACCCAAAATACAAAACTCGTTAGTTTCAAAGATGCGTGGCCGATGCCTTCGTGCTTATGTGTATATTTCATATGAAATATGCCATGGAATAAATGTGAATATCCCGCACAAACGGGAAGCGCTCGGCTGTTTTGTAATTTTAGGGTGCACCCAAAATACAAAACGCATCTTTGAAACTCGGAAGTTTCAAAGATGCTTGCCGGTCGCCTGCAGCAGTAAAAGGCAAGGCAAAGGGTTTAGGATATAGAAGAAGTAGGAATAGTTTTCAGAAGCACTAGAATACTTTTCATATGCTTCTGAAAACTATTCCTACTGCCGCTAAATCTTAAACCCTTTGCCTTCCCCTTTGCCTTTGACCTTCCGTTCGCAGCTTTACCATGTGCACCTCGGAGCGGTGGCACCTCGGATCCGGCGAAATGACGATGACGACCTGTCTCAGGTCTGATGACATCTCGATCGCGCGGAATCAGTTCCCACTTCGTGTCAAATATCGTTTACCGTTGGGCCCATATCCCGACGTTTTGGATTCTGCTTCCGGTTCGGAACGCTTCGCCTTTCTTGGGTTGATGGTTTTCGTCTTGCATATAAAGTCTTCCACCGTTTCATAGTAATCGAATCTTCTGAACCAGAAGAATTAGACGAAGCGCTAAGCTCAGATTCGCCTTCAGAGCACGACGAGCGTAACATATTTCCTTCCTTCCCGCTTTAGCGACTTGGCGCCTTCTCAAATGTTTAAGCTTCAAAGTTTCAAAACTAATGACCGGCGCGACGTTCCAGGCGTTCGAGCGTTTGATTGCCTTTCAATCGTCACATGTAGTCAGATCGCACTAGTCACATCACTAGTGCGATCTGATTTCGCACTAGTCGCGCGACTAGTACGGACTAGTGGCGTGAGTAGTGCGTTAATAGTGTGGTACTAGCGCGGTACTCGCGATATGCTATCTTTAAGAGTTGATTTTCACTATCGCAAGTATACTTTTCTGTGGACACAACTTTTTATCTTCTTTCTTCTCACTTACCATACTCCTACGTAATCATGTCTGACGAAAAACTCTTTGGTGAAGGCTTCAAAGCGCAATCGGTGGAAGACCTTGACAACAGCGGCACACAAGAGGTCCGACACTGCGCCAAGATCCTTAAACGCTTGTTGACGGACGAGCAGCTGCAAACGATTTTCCCCATTTCGGGGAACAAAAGTCAACTGTCCGGAACGGGGTTGGAGGTGTTGCTCACTCCCGATATCATTGAGAACTGTTTTGAACACTACACGCCGGCCGACGCGGCGTGTTACCGCAACCTGGCGTCGTGGCAATTTTTGAAATCGGTGACGCAAACCCAGTTCGTGGAAAAGCTGGAGGAGGCGGAGAAACGAGGCACAAAACCAGGATTGTTTGATATTTTCAACAAGGGGGACGCGGCGGAGAAGAAGGAGGAGGCGAAGAAGGAGGGCGAAGGGGAGGATGAGGACGAGGATGAGGACGACCAAGAGGACGAAATTGAGATCCACTGCGCACAGCCCGCCGCAGAGGACCCAGAGAAGAAGTACACGACCTTCGCAACTAAGAACGGTTTTGAGGTGATGTACAAGCTGGACGAGGACGGGGTCCAGCAGCCCGCTGGACTCGAGAAATCGGACGAGGACAACGACCGGTTGGTTCTCTGGAACTACGCAGAGAACTTGGCGATGAAGCCGGCGCTCACATTGGTGCGAGTGCATCAGTATATGCCGCATTCTGATAGGCATCTGGTGCACGCCATTAAAAAGTACATAGTCCCCAAGCAACCGGCGGAAGAGCCCGTCGACTTTGATGACGAAAACTACCGCATCCTGACGGCGTTGGCGCC
>LGRX02019931.1:0-17026 GCA_001247695.2 Cymbomonas tetramitiformis | reverse complement strand
GCACTGTATAACTTAACACTGTAGTATTATTTTTAATATGACTTATTTAATTTTAAAATAAGACGAAGACTTTATTGACGGTATAAATATTTGGATGCGGTCGACTGGACATTGACACATAAGACGTTAGACGTATGACATGACATGAGACGCAGTCTAACGATGGAATCGCCGGAATGAGACTGGCCCCAGTCTCATTCCAGTCTCATTTTTTTGGGGTCATTTTTTTTGTGGAATTTACACACATTTGATGCACTTAAACAAAAAATAACATTGTCGAATGCAAATTTTGAGAAATTTGATGTTTTTTCGACGATTTAGTGTGTTTTTCTGCCACGCGAACTCAGAAAAATCACCAAAAATACGATTCTCGACGAAAAATCCCCAAAACTTTTTCAAGTATGAATTTCCAATATACTTTACATATGCTTGATGCATAACAATAAGAACTCCTTGGAAAACAACGGATTTTTTCAATTTCGACCACCCTAAGATGGGGAAATATCATTACGGGGCCAGTCGTATGGGAAATAACCCTGGAAATTGGGTGGTAAACTATATTGCAGGAGTTTAAAGCACAGTTGTTACGTTATTTTGACGGGTTTGAACTTGGTTACAAGTCCACGATCGCAAGTTGCACACAGGAATAGTTGGATGCATAATTTTGGTGACCGTTTTGGTCATTTTACCCCTCAAACCCTGAAAACCCTGAGCGCTGGAACTGTCCATGTGAAGTTAAGCAACATAATCAAGAGTTACACGGCGCGTTGTCACCGTTTCGAGTTTGTATTTCCTTATATCATACAAAGAAACCGCTCTAGCGAGCTGGGATTGAAACAGTATACACATGGTAGGAAGATCTGTAAAAAGAAGGACGCCATGTTCAGGGTAAACAAACTTGTAAAACAGATTCTACTCAGAGAACAGGTTGTCGGCAATAGTCTTTAAAAGCTCTTCATTTTCAGGACCTGAAGGCATACCGCCCTCGGGCGGACAGATGCGCTCATCCCAGCAAGTCAGCATTTCCGCAGCGTTGAAGGGATGCCACGCCCTGTGCCGAACTCCTCCGCGCCTGAAAGCGTCTGCGGTAAACAGCAAGTCCGTGTTCTTGAAAGTGCGCAGCTTGCGCTTGGAGCCCGGCATAAGGTTCGCAGCGCGTGGAATCCAGAACTGCCAGTGTACCAAACGTTTCTCCGAATCCAAGTCCAAGACCTCAACATAGTGCATGGGAAGTGAAACCTTCCCACGTGCAAGTGGAACCGTAAACCAGCACTCGTCGGCGGGGTTGTTTTCACCTGCAGCGGTGACAGCAAACGTTTTTGGAACTGCAGTTATCATTTCGAAGGTGTAGTCTGCCGGGAGGAAACGAGCCACAGCACGTTGCGCCAACGGCATGTCGTCCTCGTCTGATGAGTCCGACTTCACAGAAACTGCTGGAGCAGTTACGGGCCTTGCTGCTCGCTGAAGTAAAGGCATGTCGTCATACGAGTCCGACTCACTCTTCTCGGGCGATTCCTGAAATAGACAGCGGCCATTGTTGGCAGAACGTGTCCTGGCCTTCCGTTGAGGAGGGGAAAAGGTGGGAGACGCTGTCGTAGGGGGAGAACCTCGTGGTCGTTTAGGATCACCTGCTTCCGCCTGCCCAACTTTGCGAGTCTTGACACTGTCTTGGACAGGGGAGGAAGGAGGGGACGATGGGTATACACGCTTAATGCCAGCGGCAGCATTAGCGCGCATGCCGGCACCTCTCCCAACTGCAGCTTGACTGTTGGGGACAGTTGTTCTCCCCCCACGTCCTTTTCCACGACCTTTCCTTGCACCTGCTTCAGCAACTGTTGCTTGACTGTCGGGGCCAGTTGATCTCCCCTCACGTCCTTTGCCCGAATTCTTCCCGCACCGTCAAAGAATCGCAGCTTCGACCGTCGGGGCCGCTGTCTCCCCACGTCCCTTGCCTCGACCTTTCCCTGCACCTGCTTCAGCAACTGCAGCTTGACCGTCGGGGCCAGTTGTTCTCCCCCCACGTCTCTTGCCTCGACCTTCACCTCCGTTGTCGTCGGAAACCGGTCTCGCGCTTCCTGCATTTGAACGCTGACCGCGACGCCCCTTTTCCTGATGTTCCTTGCGCGCTGCGGCGGTCGCATTGAACAAACGTGTGGCCAACTCTGCAGCCAGCCCCGCACCGTCGAGCCCCATATGCTGCAACACCGCCTTAAGCTCGCCCTTAGTGTACCTGAATAATAAGGAACAGAATGAGGAACGCTTTGGTCAGTCAATGGGCAGCGTGCTTGATGGCGGTTCATATCATGTACTATATAAAGGAAGTGACTATTGTAGAACTCACCAGAAAGAAATATCTTCAACTCGACGTGCTTCTTGCTCACATCTTTTCGTTATTTTGGGAATGTCCACTGGCAGATCCTTGACCATCACATTTCTGCCGTCTGCAATGGTCTCCAACTCTGGTTGAGGTTCAGTTGTTGCGGGGTCGGACGCCTCGGTCGTGTTCTGGTGCCAAGCGTTGCTCAGCAGCAACTTCAAGTCCAAGGGTTGCTGCTGATCAAACTTCGGGCCCTTCCAGGTGTCGTAGTCGGAAGCTTTCTGTGGTAAAGGAAAATACCCACATAGATGTTCTTGTTGCTCATGAGAGATACGGTCGACACCATGATCACATAGCCGCTGAAACGCATTCAGCGTGGCTGCCTCCTCCTTCGCTGGAAGCGGCTCCACTTCCTGCAAGGGTGGAGAGCTGTCAATGTCGGGATAGTTGTTCATTACTTCCAGACCTTTGGTCAAGTCCTCGTCTACGCCTTTGGGAAGACATGGCTTAATATGGTCCCCCCCTTTGTACTTCATGCGAACTACGCCATGCTCGTCCTTTTGGAATTCCGCGTAATGCACGTCGCGCACCATACCTCCATATCCCGTGAGGTTCCAGTTCAGATGCGGCTTCAACCACTTTTTGAAGTCCAGCTGCTGACCCTGAACTTGTACCAGCTTCAAGAACTTATTTACCGGCCACGATACAAGCCAGTTGATATAGTCTTCGAGTAAGACGAGCCATCGGCCTGCTTTTGTAGCATCCTTACCGAATATGTACATCTTCATCAAACCGAACCAGCCATCAACATCGTTGTGGGTGTGTCCAACCATCAGGCGATGCAACACGAGGTTGTGGTAGATGCCATAATGAACCAGCAGGGCGCAAAAGCCGAACGTGTAGCGATTCCAGTTTTCAGAGCCTCCGTCAACTTGAAGATGCAACGTCTTCCTGAAGAACCGTTTGCCACTATGCCCAAAAGCCATGAGCACAAGCAGGTTGGTAAAGGAAGTCAGCATCATGTTCGCGCCTTTGGGTTGGCTCCAAGGAAAACTCAGATTGAAGAGCAACATGCAACCATGGAATATAGTGAGCTGCAGATGCAAGTTGAAGAAATTCTGTTTCTTCTCGTTGATGTGTTTCACTTGATGAGGGGCGTGAGGCACCACGGTATTCTTGTTTGCCGCCCCGTCAAGGGCGATGGAGTCGATCTCCCCAAGAGGATCAGCGCTTTCTCTCCTGCGTGCGTCGTAGCAGTTGCGTTGATACTTGTGCGTCGCGCTGTGTGATTCCTTCAGGTTAGTCAACTCCTTCCAAGCGTCATGGTCTGGGTCGGAAGCCTGCAACTTAGCCCAACGCGCGTCAAGGTTGTCGCAGATCGAACACATGCCTGACACTTCCACCTTCTTCCGAATACGGATTTTCAATTCGTTCTTGACCAAGTGCCTGCAGTATTTCCGGAAGGTCTTATTCACGACAAGGACCGGTTCCGCCACCAGGCGTCGGTAATTAATATACTCGACGTCGTAATCCAGCGGCTTGATCTGTAGCGACCCATTGGTTGGCATGTCTTGTGGAAGACCTTTTAACATGTGAACCATAGCCCAGTCCTTAAAAGCGTCGTAACAAGGACCGAACGGCGTTTTGGGGATCCTTTTCTCTTGAAAAACCGTCGTCTTCGGAATCATGCCACCCACTGCTAGGGCAGCCTTCTGATACCGAAAGAATGTAGCACGTGGCAAGCCCCATAAGTTGCGGAAAGTGACAGCGCATACCCTCTTGTCACCGAACTTGAACGGGGTGCTGGTACAAGGGATGCAACGCTCTCCTGTTTTAGAGTCCCGCACGACTGCATCAGCAATAGTGGAAGTCAGCACAGAAGTGAGCTCTCTCTGAGATAGAAGATTCTTATGATTATAGTTTCTTTCGTAGGAAGCGTACGCAAACTGACGATCGCATCTCTCAGAGCATCCGCATGAATATTCAGCCGAGCAAAACGTGGCGATATTGTTTCGCTGTTTTTTGTCAAGCTGCTTTCTGGAGGGTCTCTTTTTGCGGGACTCCATGTTTTGAGCAGAACAAAAAATACTTACCTGAGTCGGGTAATAAAACCGCTTTAGGTGTGTCTGTTTCGTGACATTGGTGACGAATTCTTCAGGAATTCTTTCAGGGCCCCAGAGCCCTTGACGAATTCTGAGAATTCGTCGAGGGCCCTCGACGAATTCTCAGAATTTGTCACGGGCGCTTAGGCCCCGCTCGACGAATTCTCAGAATTCGTCACGGGCGCTGGGGCCCCGCGTGACGAATTCTCAGAATTCGTCACGGGCGCTGATGCCCCGCTCGACGAATTCTCAGAATTCGTCACGAGCGCTGGGGCCCCGCGTGACGAATTCTCAGAATTCGTCACGGGCGCTGGGGCCCCGCTCGACGAATTCTCAGAATTCGTCACGGGCGCTGATGCCCCGCTCGACGAATTCTCAGAAATCGTCACGAGCGCTGGGGCCCCGCTCGACGAATTCTCAGAATTCGTCACGGGCGCTGGGGCCCCGCTCGACGAATTCTCAGAATTCGTCACGGGCGCTGGGGCCCCGCTCGACGAATTCTCAGAATTCGTCACGGGCGCTGATGCCCCGCTCGACGAATTCTCAGAATTCGTCACGGGCGCTGGGGCCCCGCTCGACGAATTCTCAGAATTCGTCACGGGCGCTGGGGCCCCGCTCGACGAATTCTCAGAATTCGTCACGGGCGCGGGGGCCCCGCTCGACGAATTCTCAGAATTCGTCACGGGCGCTGATGCCCCGCTCGACGAATTCTCAGAATTCGTCGAGGACTTTGGTAGATTGTTACCACCTTGACACAATCTTGCGGTTTTTCGTCACCGGTGCCCAGGTAGTTTTTAAACAATTTATTGTCTGGGTACCGGTGACGAAAAACCGCAAGATTTCACTTTATATTCTGCGCTTTCGTGTTCAAGAATAATGGGTTTAGCTTCCGTACAAGAACTGTTGGATAAGGCCCTTCCCGATTTGGAGAAGATATTAGAAAAAAAGCTCGTAAACGAGGGCAAGTGTATCGTTCCTTATGACTTAGCGGCAGATGTGAGCGAGATTATTCTAACATGGGATAACTATGGATTGAAAGGCCCCTTGTGGAAACACATTCTAGAGACTAAGCTTTTTACAGATGACTCAATTTTAAGGGTAACTGAAAAAATGGAGGAATATTGTGTTGATGATGCCTCCGATGGATCCGATAATGCCCCCGCAAAAAAAGCACCCGATCTTCCGGTTACAGCAGAAGAAGCACATGCGGCGCAAAACCTCGCAGAAGAGGTGGAAGCCGCAGAGAATTTGTTGAAAAGAAAAAAAAGAAAAAATGTGACATACTCCTACCGGAGACGTGATGTTAGGAGGTGCACAGCTGTCAAGCCTGCCCCTTTATTTCTACCTATCTACAGATGTCCCAGGCAGTTATTACTTGCAAAAGTTAAAACCCTCCCTGCAGCCCTGCCTCATAACGGGAGACTGCAGTTCAGATGGCACGGGCGACAAGCGGTTAAAGATGCCCCCACTTTTTTCTTGGCTCCAGGCAAGCAAGTTTGTCCGATGCCAAGTGTGGCCGTCTACTAGTGGAGCTCCTAATGGTCACTCCCAGTATGCGGCCCGGTGGGGGTGCATATCCTAGGATACATGCAATTCTAAAAGCACAAGTTGTGCTCCAACTAGAGCAAGATCTGTAGAGGGTAGATGTTGCAGATATTGTGGTCAAACGTAGATGCGCCAGTCCAATGACCACGCCGCTGCCGCCGCTGAAAACCCCCAGATGCGTCGTGGTGTGGGGGACGAAAAGCGTTTGCCGGCTCTGTCGTGCCTGTCCCGCCAGGTTGCCAAACTCGTCGGCCGCTGACTCGCTCCCAGCAGGTCCTGCACATGCGCGCTGAGTGAATGCGCTCCAGGGAAATGTAGCTGGCGGAGTTCCGGTTCAGATGTGCTGGTCATAGACCTCCACGTCCAAGCCGTCCGCCTCATGCCAGGGGTCCTCGTACTCGAGGTCGGCGATGTCCTCGTCCTGCGAGTCCCCCTGCGCAGCTGCTTTCCCCCTTTTGCTCGTTCTCGGTGGGCTAGGCGGCACCGATGCCGGTTTACCACTACGTTTCTCACCAGGAGAAGGCGGTGTGCCAGACGGTGCACGCTGAACGATGTCCGAAAACGTTAAGTCTCTGGACTTCACTGTTCCAGAGGCGTTGCCAAAAGTGAAAGATGCTCCTGGCACGACTGTTGGCAAAACGGAAGGAGTCGTGAAAAACCCCGTCGTCGCTGGCGGATCTCTCCGCTCAGCGCGCTCCTTCGCGTTCTGTCGCTGCGTGGTTCTCCTGAGGGTCCTGACGCTTGGCCCCTGCGGTGAGGCGGTGCCACGCGTGGATGACGAAGGCGGAAACGTCGATGAAGTCGCCAAGCCCGGTGCTGTCGTGCTAGCCCGCTCAAATGCGGGAAGGCACACCGTTGCCGCTGCTGCAACTGCTCGAGTCGCGTGCAGAGCCAGATGCGTTAGGCTCTGTTGCGGCGTAAGCGCAATGGACTCGTCGTCACCGATGCGTTCCGGCAGGGCCGCCCCCTGCCTTCGTGCTAGCCTTTGTGCTCTCAGCGCAGCCTGAGCTGTGCTGATGAGTAACTCGAGGCTCATCTCCGCGGCTTCGTGCTGCGGACTCGTTGCCGGTCCGCAAGATGTCGGCTTTCGCCCCCCCATGTCGTGAGAGCCCGCTTCAACACAAAATTCTCGTGAATAATTTCAAAATTATCTTCCCTTTATCCATTATATCGCTTGAAGTTTTTCATAAAAATTTTGGGTGAGAGCGTTGCGCAGCCGCCGTAGTCCTTCCTCAAGTCGTGTGGCTCCGGTCCGAATTTGTTGCCTTACGAGGAGGACAGCAACCCCTTGGATCAGTTGCAGGTCCACGCTGAATTAGATGCGTTCAGCGTGGACCTTGTTTCGCTGGGTCTGATCACCTGCCAGGAGCTGGTGAAGGTCACGGCTGATGGGTGGGAGTACGTGCTTTTGGGGCAGTGCTTGGACCAGGGCGGTCTGAAGGATGGGGACGGCAAGCCCGTAATCATACATGCAGACTTCGGGCTGGAAAATGGCTGTGGGAAAGAGCTCCTGCTGAAATGCTTGGAGGACGGGTCCAAGTATAATGTTTTTGAAAGCGAACTATACAAGGCGGACGAAAAAAACATCGTCAGTAATATGCTGACGTTGTGCCAGGAGCGGTACGGGCCCCAACCCGGGGAGGAGGACAACCGCGTCATCGTGGACACACCCCACCAGGTCGACGAGGATGACGGCTTGGAGCAGCCTAGGTCGAAGGCAAGGGAGGGTAGAAAATTGTTTCTGCTTGAGTTTGAGGAGGTCAACAGCCTAGGGTTGCCTCTGTTAGTGGGACTGGCGTGGCTCAAGCAGATCTGGAGGCCTCCTGCGTCCGGGCATGCGGTTGCGGATCGCGTGGTAATCTTCAACCTACGAAAACCAGGCAATCCAGGTGTGTTCCGCACGTTTGGGGATGCAATCGCGTACCTCACCTGCCAGCACGGGGACGTCAAGGACATCACCTTCGTCTTCCGTGAGGATGAAGATGTTCGAGCAGCGGTCGACTTTCAAGTCGTACGGGGTCCATCTGCGGATGACCCCGAATATCTGTCCTTCGACGAGATGGCGCAGGAAGATCATTCGAACCAGCATCGTACCAACGTCAAGAACGCGCGAACGGAGTTGGTGCCTCGTTTGGTGAACGGGAAACAGCCGGTAAGCGACCGGCCTGCCTTTGAAAATCACTTTGTTTGCTTTTATTTGGCCTGTAACTTTTATTTAGTTCGAAATGGTGGCTTCTACAGGTGTACGTCTACCTCGAGGCACAGTTCACCCGGGAGAAGAAACTTACGTATCGCATGCCCTTGGTACAGGGCATGCAAGTAGAAACAGTGATGGACCTTGGGCAGGAGGCTGGTCTTGATCTACACGGCGCCACAATCCGGTTCGTTTGCGCCAACTTGAGCCAAGGCAGCTCGGGTCAGTGGCATGCCACTTTGTTGAGCGAGAAGCATGACGGGAACATGGCCGAATACGTCATGTTTCAAACCCCTCTGCTTCAGAACCGACATGTCACGCTCAAGCGGGAGGAGCACTTTTGCGACAGATACCCGTTTCTGCAGCTGCAGAGCAACAAGGTGTACGCCCACGACATCCGCCTGCCCGATTATGCAGACGGCGACGTCAAAACGTTACCCACGAAGCTGCCCTTTGCCGATGGGGAAATAGCCGAGGAGGCCGAGAGGTATCAAGGCTTTAAGCAGGTATTGGCTTTTGCCTGGGAAAAGATCGCGGCCGAGGAGCAGAGGCGCTCGGAGCTGCCAGGTGGGGCGAGGACAGCGGCAAAGGTTGGCGACACCAACTACTGGACTCTCGCCTCCTCCAACTTCTCAGCGGGGCTCACCTTCCGTTTGGTGGGCACGGTGACGGCATATGTCATGTCAAGTGGTGCACCGTTGCAGCTCTCGGACAGTACTCCTTACGCGAAGCAGAAAGTACCCGGCAACCATGCAGGTGAAGGTAGCAAGAACCCGAAGGGGATTCGGAAAGCAGTTTCCAAGGCCAAGGGGAAGGGTGCAAGTGGAGCTGTTGGCGAGGCCAAGGGGAAGGGTGCAAGCGGAGCTGTTGGCGAGGCCAAGGGGAAGGGTGCAAGCGGAGCTGTTGGCGATGATTTGGGCAGTGGCACGAGGAAACGAAAGCTGTCATCGCCACCAAAGCCAGCAGCAGAGACCAAAAGGAAACGGACTTCCTCTTGTCGGCCGCCGGTGACCTTACGGCAGAAACTGGACCTTACGGACAGCGAAAAGACCAACGATCCTGAGTTGGACCTTGCAGAAGTACTGCACGGTTCCTTTAAGGTGCAAAACGAAGTGCAGGAGCCTTCTCAGAGCATCGTTCAAGAAAGCCAGTCTGAGGAAGAGGATGACCTCCCAAAGCGGCGAGACAGACCTCTTTCCAAAAAGGAGAAGGTCCAGGACATGGTACTTTTGGCCCCGTTTTCCCTATTTTGGTGTATTGATTAAGTTTTGACCAGACTGTTGACTGACAAACCTGCACATGCTCACAGGACGCCAAGATGAAGAAGTACATGGCGGACCTGTTCTTGAGGCTGACGTCCGAAAGCGTGCGGAACGCTACTGCCAGGAACACCGACTCCGACGCCGACAGACAAAACCTTGAAGAGTTGAAACGTGCTCGTGACCAGTCCCAGATTGAGGTTGCCAACCTTGCCAAGGAAAACGAGCGCCTTCAGAAGGCTCTGGAGGAGTCGAAGTTGGAGAGTAAGAAGGCCTTGGAGGAGCAGGGGAAGCAAGCAAGGCTTCGGGAGCAGGAATTGCGCAAAGACCAGGACGAACGCAACCAGGAGGCCAAGGAGCTCCAAGCAGCGCTGTTGCAAAGGCAAGATGCCATTGAGAACAAGCACCTGCAGCATCAGGTGCAGCTGACGGACAAACACGTCGTTGCTCAGCAGCAACTCTCCGAGGCTTCCAACAAGACGATGGACACGTTCAAAAACGCCATCAGCGAACAGTCAAAGAAAGCCGTCCAGGATCTGAAGGAGCAGATGGCCATCGAACGGGAAAACCATAGGAACAGCGAGAAGTACACCCAGGAGATCGCCATGCAGCTCATCTCGGTAAGGTTTCCTTCTTCTTTAGAATATAAAGTTTGGTATTGTTTTTTTATATATATATGTCCCTCGCAGTTCCGAAACCTGGCACACTACTGACCATCTCTAATGGGGCTTTCGCAGGCTTTGATGCCCAGAGGCCAAGCTGGCCCTCTCCGAGGTCTTCAGGGCTCATCGCAGCAGCCGATGCCCGTGGCGTTGGACGCCCAAGGTACACCAGGAGTGCCTGTGGGACAGCCAAGGCTGGTACCTGACAGGCAAAGAGCGGCCGGGGTAGAGGCACAGAAGCTCGTCATTGCTTTGAAGGAGCAGAGCACAAACGCCGCCCTCGAGGCAAGCATCAGGTTGGAGGAGCTTAAAGACCTTGCTTCCTTCCAGGGGGAGTCGGGCAGCACCGCCGACGCACTGTATGCACAGGCGGTGGTGCGGATGTACAGCGCTCTTATGGGGGAAGTACCAGCGCCCATCTCTTAGGCTAGCCTGCACTCAAACCCTGAGTAATGCTCGTGCGTGTAAATAGTAATTGCGAATATGCTTCAATCCCACGTATTGTTGGTGGTGTTTTTTTGGTTCTTGACCATATTTGAAACTTGTGAACAGTAGGGATACTTTGCATTTTCATCATTCATCACAGTTCAAGGCATGACTTGCACTCCCGCTTCAAACCCTAAGCCATTTCAGCTGAACTGGCTAAAAATGAGCCATCCCGCAGCTGTGGAGCATTGCCCTATGAAGTTTTTTTATGTCTTCTGTTTTGAACATTCTTTATTAAGATAAGTTTGAGCCTACAACACCGTTATCCCGTGTTATAGTCAATTTTCACTTATTTTCAGTGTGTCGCGGCTTCACGTGACACAAAAATACCCCAATAAACATTCTAAACAAGGAGTATGCATGGTCTTTTCATAAATTTTCAACTTACCTTGTTATTATATCATATTTTCAACTTCAAAATATGTGAGTATCGCAATAATCTTGTCTTTTAAACAAAATTCAGATATCCCAACTTTTCAGCCTTCGTGGAGTGTTTTTGGCTGTTTTTCGGCTGTAAAATCAAAATTTCTTAACAAAGTTCGTTTTTCATCATGGATACCACATCTATATGGCCCCTGGAACCAAAATTCCGCAAAAAAATACCCTGTCTCATTTGAGTCTCATTCGCCGGTTTCAGTCTCATTCCGGCGATTCCATCGTTGTCTGTAAAGCGTAAAGCTTCGAGAATGAAAGTTGATGACAATGTCATGAACGTCAGCTGTATAGTATGGACCGCCGAGCCCGTATCGCGATGAAAATCAAGTCACTTCTCACATTTTTTCGTGATCCCACTGGGGTGGCCGTGACCCGTAGGAGAATCGACCATGAACGTCAGCTGTATGGGCTGGCCGAACTCCGATGGAAAGCAAGCTGCTTCTCACATTTTTTTGGGGGGGGGTGTGTGGGGGAAAACCTCCCCTCCCCCCCACAGGGGTGGCCGTGACCCGTAGGGGAATCGACGGCTTATTATTTATTAAATTTTATTCTTTGACCGCTTAAGCCGCTTTGACGCTTTTACGCTTTTCGACTGTCACGCTTTTTGCGCTCACGCTCTTTTTAAGTATGACAGTAACACGACATGACATGACACGACAGTAAAGCGGGAGTTTGTCACATCTTTGAAAAATCTGGTTTTTTATGTCAAACTTCTGTGTATAAATGTTTTGGGGGAAATCATAATCATTAGGTTGTCGCCCCTTGCTGTCATTGGTAGACCTGTCATCGTGTAGACGCTTCTTGATCGTTGTCATCATGCATGACGCTTTCGTTCGCTGTCATCATCCATCATGCATGACGCTTTTTGATAATCATCGTCAGCGTCATGCGTCGCTGTTTGATCTGTCACGCTTATTATAATAAATTTAAAATAAATAATTTATAATATAAAACCTGTTTAAATATTTGGATGTGGTCGCCAAGGACACATCAGACATGAGAATTGAGACTCAGTGACACGCAAATCTGCGAAAATGAAGGCTGATGACACTGTCATGAACGTCGAACCATATGAGCTGGGCCCATGGCCGCTTACATTACATTTTTATTTTGGGGGGAGGAGAAGGGGTTCGCCCTCTCCCCACTGGACTGAAATGTGTTGGGGGGTGTTGGATGCTGAATGTTTGGTCGGGGGAGGAGGGCGCATGATTGGGGGGTCAATGCCATCGCATGCTTCGATCACAATTGGCCGGGTGGGGCTTGGGTGCACGAACCTATATCTTATAACCGCCGCGATCTAGTTAACCGCTTACCGCACGTCACCGTGTTTATTTGGTCACCCGGTTTATCATAGTCACGATCCATCATTTTCTTTCTTTGTTCTGACATACCTTGTATCAACCCCATACCAATAAGTCCCCCACTATTCCTTGTCACACCCCTAACGACCACCCCCTCCCCTCGCCCCGCCTTACAATGCAACCACACCACAACCCCTTCTGCCCTCTGTCCACATGTGGGCCTCTCAGTGTCTATTAACCATAGACCACTCACGATATCTAAGACAAATTTCACATCAAAATTTACAACCAATCAATTATCAAATATGATCGAATATTTAAACAATGAATCACAACTATCTTGAGATTTGAATAGTACAACACAATTTGATTTGATTTGTTTGTTCACCAATTGCAATTGACAACATATTACTATGAAATCAGCTTGAGATTTGAAAGATGAACAATTTCGCTTCATCTTTGGTTCAAAATAAAACATATTTGTTTGGCCAATCACATCGATTGATACATGAATAATTGATGAAATCAGAGTTTGCTCAAAGTAATTTCAACCATCAAATTGATATAAAATGCAAATAATTGTTGATACGCTACAAATGTAACACATTTGACAATTGGCATGCTTTGATGATGACATTTGGCGATCATTATGGCCACACACATTCATCTAAATTTGTGACAGTGCCCCTATGTATCAACATATAAATTACCAACGACTCTTATTGTTATCATTTCTGAATTCAAAAATATACATCAAAGCAACTTTAACTTCAACATGTCTCAATTTTCCAAAACTTGGTTTGGCACCCTGAAGACTAAGTTTGAGAACGATGAGGACCTATCCAGTCTTAAATTCCGTGTTTTTGCTATATGCGAAAGCAAATCACGCAGCTTATCACGTACCAAAGATAAGCAACCCGTGGTATCAGTCACTTTTAGAGATGCCCCTGGCGACGTTCTCATGGCCACTGGGTGGAGGCTCATGGCTGGGGCAACCCTACAGGACGTAGCTCCTCTACTGGAACACGTGGAGGTGGGCAAGCTGTACGACATTTACATGTCCTCCGAGACATTTTACAACTTGAGCTTGGCTTCGCAGTACGAGCTGTCCAGACACATCGCGGACATCTCTGGCGCTGTCCAGACCCTGGAGGCCATTGTGGAGGTCACCAAGGACCTGCCCCATTCTTTTATCAAAGAATAGGGCTACCTTCAACCTGGATCAGCAATCGCCAGGTTCTCACTATCGACAGCGATCGTGAGGACGAAGATTACGTGACCCCTCCTCCCCCACCACCAAAAAGGCGCAAGGGCAAGGGCAAAGCCAAGGTCGCCTTGCCATTTCCTGATGGCGCAGGTAAATTATAATTGTCTATTTGTCTGTTGGGTTCAATGTGGCTCTGAACTGAATAATTCTGTTGTATATTTACTAAAAATGTTTCGTTGTTGTGCTTGATTGTGCAATTGTGCAGGTGCTTCGTGCGCTGGCGCAAGCGAGGCACCTACTGGTGCTGCACCCATGTATCTTACCTTGGTTGCACCACCCGTTGGCGATGTTGGCGATCCCATTCCTGAAGAAGTCCCTGCTGGTGCTGGCGATATTGCACCTACTGGCCAAGCGCCTACTGTTGCACTTACTGTTGCACCTACTGAAGAAGCACCTACTGGCGATGTTGCAATGGCAGAACTTGGCGCTGGCGAAACTGGCGCTGGCGTTGGCGACATACATTCATTACATTCATTACAATAACATTACATTCCAATTATGCTTCCAAATTATATTCACCCTGACCTTTATATTAAGAGTGTCAATATGGTTGGACAACATAGCAATATCTAGTTCCGTAAGTATCCCAAATAATACCCTTGTGTTCATTGCCGATGACACTTGCTTTTCTAAACATTTGTTATTCAATACTTCACAACATTCCTTTTGCACCTCCGCGTTCACTCACAATTTGATGGTAACAATGCAAAATTTAGAATTCAGGAATTTGGATTTTTCCCCACCTGTACGTTCACGTACCCCCTATAAAATTTTAGAGGTTTGATTTCGCAGAAACCAGCTATTACAGAACGAACATTGCTTTGCGTGACGCTCTTTTGCGTCACGTATTAGTGTAGTAGTTTATAGCCTAGCTTTGCGTCACGTATTAGTGTAGTAGTTTATAGCCTAGCTTTGGGAGACGTATAGTGTAGTAGTTTATAGCCTAGCTTTGCGTGACGATTTTTGGGAGGTTACTTTCAATTTGCGTCGTTGAGATGAAAGGCGCTAACAAAATGTCCATCGTGGATATGTTTTGTTGCGTATAAGTTTTTAGAGACTCGCGCTCACGCTCTTTTTATTTAGAGACTTCATTTCGGCGTTCAGTATTATATATTTTCACGGTATCACGTTAGCGTTCAGCGTTCAGTATAATATTTTAAATATTAATAATTAATATTGTCTATAATAGATGAAGAGCATAAATATATGGATGTGGTCGACATTGATATAAAAACGTATGACATGACATGACATAAAACGCAGTCCGAAAACCGTTGAGCTGAGAGCTTCGACAATGAAAGTTGATGACACTGTCATGAACGTCAGTTGTATGGGCTGGCCGTGTCCGATGGAAATCAAGTTGCTTGCCACATTTTTTTTTGTGTGGGGGGCGAAGCCCCTGAAAGTAACAAAATGTCCATCGTGGATATGTTTTGTTGCGTATAAATTTTTAGAGACTCGCGCTCACGCTCTTTTTATTTAGAGACTTCATTTCGGCGTTCAGTATTATATATTTTCACGGTATCACGTTAGCGTTCAGCGTTCAGTATAATATTTTAAATATTAATAATTAATATTGTTTATAATAGATGAAGAGCATAAATATATGGATGTGGTCGACATTGATATAAAAACGTATGACATGACATGACTGAAACGCAGTCCGAAAACCGTTGAGCTGAGAGCTTCGACAATGAAAGTTGATGACATTGTCATGAACGTCAGTTGTATGGGCTGGCCGAGTCCGATGGAAATCAAGTTGCTTCCCACATTTTTTTGGGGGGGAGGGCGAAGCCCCCCCCCACTGTGGTGGCCGTGAGCCGTAGGGGAATCGACAACTTACTATCTATTAATTTTATTCTTTGAAATTGGATCTTTGAAATTGGATCAACTGGGATGTTTGAGCCTCGTAGGTGATTTGGCCTTTTAATTTTGAGGGCGAGATTGGGCTTCCGCGCCCCCGTCGTGGCTCATCCCGTCGCCCACTGCGGGGTTGGCTGAGGCCGGCTCGACGAAGGGGGTTGAGCGACATCAAATTTCAAAATATTTGCTACTATGCTTCAAATAACACTATTGGTTGCAAATACCGAATTTTGATTTGTAGATATTTGGATACTGTGATGTTCAATCTTCTATTTTATTGGTCGATCTAAGTGTTGACACCTACATGTCAAAATGATATGAATGCCGCCATTTTGCGGTTATCGTTGACACAATGATATTGTCAGATTATGAATACAATTTCCAAAAAACATTCGCAAACATGCCAGCTATTAAAGTTTGAAGAACTCCTATCTGGAAAATCTATACTATTACCAATCTTTCATGTTATTGGTTCTCCTCTAGTTGAACATTTAAATTTTAATGACACATGTCAAACGAATAATGCAATTGCCGCCGCTCATGTACTTACACAATGACATTTGTCAACATTATGGACACAGTTACCAAATCTATTTGATACTATAGATTGAACTTACTTCCTTGTAGCAACCTACAAATTGTTCAACGACTCTATGTTTAAACCATTATTGACAATACAACCACAGCAACTCTATCCAGATTCACTGTTAAACATGTCCGCACCTATCAAATTCGAGAAAACATGGTTTGCAACCATAAAAGCCAAGTCCGAAAATGGAGAGGACCTCACCCAGGATCATTTCAGGGTGATGGCATACCTTGAGAGTAAGGGCAAGGCTCTCTCCAGAACCAAGGAGAAGAAGCCTGTAGTAACGTCTACTTCAATTCAATGGCCACCAACCTAATAATTTGGAAATTGATTTTTCCCCACCTGTGCGTTCACGTACCCCCTATAAATTTTTAGAGGTTTGATTTCGCAGAAACCAGCTATTACAGAACGAACATTGCTTTGCGTCACGCTCTTTTGCGTGACGCTTTTTGCGTCACGTATAGTGTAGTAGTTTACAGCCTAGCTTTGCGTCACGTATAGTGTAGTAGTTTATAGCCTAGCTTTGCGTGACGCTCTTTTGCGTGACGCTGGTGGACGAAATCAATTTGCGTCCTTGAGATGAAAGATGCAAACAAAATTTCAATCGAATATTATAAAATATAAAATATAAAATATAAAATATAAAATATGAATTAAACCGAATAAAATATGAGGTTAGAGGGTAGCTTTGCGTGACGCTTTTTGCGTGACTTATTTTGGGCGACGATAGTGTCTCAGTGTAGTTGTGTATACAATTTTAGAGGTTTGATTTTTGTAGAATCAGCTATTACAGTATATTACTAAATAGGGAGGGTGGGGGGACGGAGCCCCCACACTGGGCGAAGTCAATTTTTTTTTGTAGTAATAGGCGGATGTGGGGACACGGAGCCCCCCCCACAAGGCGAAGTTTTAAAAAATTCAGAAAAAATGGGGGGTTGTGGGGGGCAAACCACTGGGCGAAGTCTTGAAAATAGTTTGTAGTAAGGGGGGGGTGTGGGGGGGCGGC
>LGRX02019929.1:0-17633 GCA_001247695.2 Cymbomonas tetramitiformis | reverse complement strand
CCGAGTTGCGTTGCGTGACTGCTTACTCGTTACAGTACTGTGACACTCGTTCTTCGTTGGACCCATCCCAATCCGCAATTGCATCGTAAAATTCTTCAGCTACAATACGCAATTTCTTCAACGTTCCGCCGCCTCATGGGGCGAACGGTGCTGTGACTGCTGTGATACACGCAGGGATTTCCAAAGTGCTCGGCTACTTTTATTGTTCAGTTCGCTTATCATAATGTGTAAACTTATGATGCTATGTGTGCGCAGGTCATGTCGCAGGTATTCGATTGCGAGGAGGGACGCGCGCTCTTGAGATGTGGAAGTCGAGGTTGGCGAATGCCAACCTTGCTTGGGATGAAACCCAACCATATCGAACGTATCGTATTAAGATATAAATATTTTACGTTTGCATCCTTGGCATCTATGCAAAGTATGAGGAGCATTGAGTGAGCATAAGTCCTAGGCTGTTTTGGTTTTTGGTTCATGGCGCATTCGCGACCTCTTGGGGTGTGGAAGTCGAGGTTGGTCTAAACCAACCTTGCTTGGGATGAAACCCAATCACATCGGATTATCTTATCGCACCTATCTTAGTTAAGTAACATATATTACAAGTTTGAAGGTCTTTCGAGAACGTTAAGGCGATGGCTGATTTTGTTTTTTGGGGTCGTAATAAATCATGGAAAACAAAATCAGCCTACGAACTTGTCCTCGCCGTTTGAGGCTCAAACCTTACAGGTTCATTGAGAAAAATGTACCGATGAGATAAGTTCGATGTGGTTGGGTTTCATCCCAAGCAAGGTTGGTTTAGACCAACCTCGACATCCACACCCCAAGAGGTCACGAATGCGCCATGAACCCAAAACCAAAACAGCCTAAGACTTATGTCCACTCAATGCTCCTCATACTTTGCATAGATGCCAAGGATGCAAACGTGAAATATATACGACAAGTTCGATATGGTTGGGTTTCATCCCAAGCAAGGTTGGCATTCGCCAACCTCGACTTCCACATCTCAAGAGCGCGCGTCCCTCCTCGCCATCGGATACCTGCGACATGACCTGCACACACATAGTATCATAAGTTTACACATTATGATAAGCGAACTAAAAAATAAAAGTAGCCGAGCACTTTGGAAATCCCTGCGTGTATCACAGCAGTCACAGCACCGTTCGCCCCATGAGGCGGCGGAACGTTGAAGAATTTGCGTACTGTAGCTGAAGAATTTTACGATGCAATTGCGGATTGGGATGGGTCAACGAAGAACGAGTGTCACAGTAACGAGTAAGCAGTCACGCAACGGCATCGGCATCGGCAGCGGCAATGGTGTCCGCGATGTCGATGTGACATGTGTTCACCGTCTGCTGCCGGCGACGTTCATTGTGGTCACTGTATCACGCGATAGACGCAGCCGTGACATGCAGTCATCATGTGCAATTCGAAGAGTTCCCAGCGCCCGTACAAACGCTCATCTGAAATAGTGATACGAATCGGGCCCTTTTCAGGCAACGGAGCTCGATTTTGGCGAACGGCTCAGAAACGCGGAAAATCGCAGATCGCAAATCTCAGTCGTTCGATTTTTTTTATTTACCCGTTCTGGTTTTTCTTCACAACGTGAGCGTTTATCGCTTTTTTGCAGAACTTACGGGAGGAGTCTTACTGCCTGTTTGACCGTGTATATTGCACAAAACAACATGATACTAAGGATGCACATGGACCGAAACATGTTCCTAAGGTTGTTGGTACCAAGTAGGTACCAACAATCTGAGGATCCGCGGACGCATTCTTAACATTCTACTCAAGGGGGCAACTCGCGCCCGGTTGCGGGATGTGCGTTTTCACGCAAAAAGGGATTCGCAAAGGGATTCGCCTTCATAACTTTCGCCTCGCTAGCCGCATTAATAAAGTTAGAACAGTTTTGGGATGCTGAGACTCGTACGCATCGATTGCGCTCATCCGATATACCTCACGGGCGGTCGGGGTATAGCGGATGCTCGATTAAGCGTTTGGGGGTGTGAGCGAGTCAAATCTCACCCGATCTGCGGGATTGGCTCACTACTTCTTAGCTAACAATAACTGAGCAGCATAGACCTACCACTACGCTTCCTTAGAAGCATATCTGTAGGTCTGAAAAGACCCCGGGCGCAAATTTTCATTTTTGCGGCCACGAAAATTAATACCCTGACGCCGAAACCCTGAATTTTCGATCCCGCGGCACCGTTGCCTCTGAGCGTATCATTATTTCAGATGACCGATTGTACCCTGTCCCATATAGGATTTTAGCTTTTTGTTTTTCTACAGAGAATAATTATAAATTTGTAGACTTTTTAGATTGAGATTCGAATAAATTATTTAGATTTTCACTGTGTCACCAGGAACTAAACTTGTATCTACAATTGACAATCACTATCAGAATCCCCTTCCGAACGGCGAACCAAACCGAACTGAAGGCGATTGTTTCGATTTTAGGTGCAATAGACTCCACCGAGTTCCGTCACAGTTCTTTATTAGTGTATCCAGAGAGATTTCGCTTTTGTTGACAGATTCGTGTTGATATGGTCTGCATGGATGACAATCGAGTGAAGAGTCTCTAGTCAAAAGCCGCACCGCACCACCTACATCTCGAGCCCCCAATTTTGAACCGTGTTGGTATCATCAGGGTATTATCCTCTTTCGTTTGTAGACCGACCTGTATCTCTGTTGGGTTATTTGTTCGACCAATTCTATGTCTAAAATTTCAAGGTACTTGCAGGCAATGGGTTCGGGATCCTCGAAGAACAGTTCTCAGAAAAACACACCGGCTGCGGCCCCTCCGTCAAGAGCAAGCGAGAAAAGCACGCATTCCTCAAGAAAAAGGCTTTCTGTTTTGGGCGAGGTGCGCTTCTAGTGTAACAGTCAGTGCTCAGACCAATGTGCAATCAGTGCTCAACTCCACCAAACCGTGTGGCTCTTAGCCTCGAGCGTTGGTATGGTTTCAAACGCAAGGCGATGCCCCGTAAACTGAACCAGACTTTTCGCGTGGCTTTTCGGATATGCTTATCAAAGTGCGCTCGTTTTTAGCATAGGAATGTTAGCTTTCCCCGCCCCACAGCGCTGCGACAATTCAGCAGTACAGACGCTACAGAACTCATTTAAAACAGTTAACCCATTCTAACATATTGTACTCTTACATTATCTGTCATTAATAGAATCTAGCGAGTATGCTGTGATGGTTTTGGGGGTCCGAATACCACCCCTCTGATCGGAATCATGGGCGAATGACTTGCTTACGCAGGGCGGCCCCTCAGACGGAAGTGATTCCCCACTCGCCGCCCAGGGCGCATCCTCCGCGTCCGGGAGTTCTTCCTGTGACCTTCTTTTTGCGTACGATATCGCGGTGAAACCCGGTTTTGATCCTGAAGACGAGAATGAGAGCAAGGAATGTCAGGACGAAACCCTTGTCATCGAGGTATGAGGTGCCCGCAAGTGCTGTCCTCAAATGCCTTCTCCGAATTCCCCGAAGGTCGAAGTCGAAATGCAGTTATTGCCCCTTGCTAACTATCCTCTTGTGTGCGGGAGTACGTGCTTCCCATATTATCTGGACACTAAGTTGCTGCCAACTGCTTACTTCAATTCCTGTTTGTCCACGCTAGGGATTCATGAACGACCCCAAGAAGGTGCTCGTTTGCGTATTTGACGGGCACGGGACTAATGGGCGCAAAGCGGCTACATGGTGCAAGCGCGAGTTCCCCAAACTCCTGCAAATTTCCGTGGGAAAAGGCCTAAACGAACAGGAGGCATTGAAAGAGGCCTGTCAAGGCACCGAGGACGGTCTCGCTAAGTCGGGCTTCGACGTTTACTTCAGGTAGACATAGTGTTCTGGGATGGGTCACAGGAGCCCTTTCGTTTTGGGAAACTCTAGGCTAGCCCCAAGCTCGTATTCGAGATTGTGCTTGCGCACGCTCGCGCCACTTTTAGGTGGGCCAACAAATTGATGCTATTCTATTGCTTAGCGCATCAGAGCATTGGTCCCTTGGAACAGAGACTGACTCGATTCCCTCCTCTGCCTGCTCTCCCGCAGTGGTTCCACCGCCACTTTCCTCATCATTGACGATAAGACGATGCATTTTAGTTGGGTGGGAGACTCCCGAGCGGTGAGTTGTGCCCGTGCCGCGATGCTGCGCCTGCTTCGGTATGGGTATGGCTTGAACCTGCGCTTGACCTGCTGCTAAATTTTGGGCGCGAACATCCAGGAACGGCAGGGACGGCGTAGGCCGTAAAGGTGCAAGTTGGGCAATCAGACGTCAATAGCATAACGTTGGACCAGCTTCTACTTAATAACGCTCAATGAGATGCAAGTATGCTCTGGGCTGCGCGCGCGATTGAAGTGGCTTCGGTGGGAAACAGGTTCTGGCTTTGCAACCTGGTAGCTCGTCTAAAGTGATTGCGAAGGAGATGACTCACGATCATAAACCGGACGATCCAAAGGTGCCCTTCGTGCTATGCCCGAGTGTTGTTTTCTCTAGCAGCGCTCGAAAAAAATTGGCAAGCTGCAACTCCGCGCTCGCTCTTTAATGTTGTTGGGAACTCCACACGAAGTTTCATGTGTCCTGCCAGAAGGCACTTTGGTGCTGGACCCTTGTAAAAGGTCGCCGCCGGGTGTCAACTCAGGAAAAAGCCCGCATCCAGTCTAGCGGCGGAGTCGTCCAAGCTGTCGGCGACGAAGATGACTCGCCGGTGAGTTGCGCTTCTTCCCCTCAGAGCTGAGCTCCGTTTCGCCTCCGTCACTGAATACAATTGCCTGCTCGGATGAGCCTTTCCTGTGCCTGTAGTCCCCAGCTTCAAGGCTTGATTCTATCTGCTTGTATTCCTGTAGCCGGCTTATCTTTTGGTGTTGCATTGGCCCTGACTCAGAATTGTTCGTGTTGTTATACAGATGCGTATTTTCTCTAAGGAGATGCTTGATGAGGGCAGATGGGCACCTGGCTTAGCCATGTCACGCTCTGTCGGTAAGAAGTGCTCACTCCTCATGGCTGCCGTTGGGCTTATACTGCTGTTCTCAGGCATGCCTCGGAGCTCTCTGTCTGAGCTCGGCTGTTTTTACATATGTCGTCCCGTCCCCAAAATATTGCAGTGGTTCTCTGGTTCGTCTGCAAAAAAATTGAAGATGTTTTGTTCGTCGTCTACTTTTGAATGGCTTGGCTACTTGCGGGGGATGCGGCGAAAATGTTAAATTCAGAAGCGATGCAATAGTACGAAACCCCGGATGTTGTACAGTAATTCGCCAGCTTTCTCGCTCAGGTGATTTGCTGGCGACTTCACTCGGGGCGATTCCTTTGGCCGACTACGAGAAGCACGAAATGGAAGGAAACGTGAGTTGCTCCTCCGCTGTTCTCAATCTATGCTTGTCTCCTCTGCTTCGCTGCTCCAATCAGTCACACGTGTGCTGGATCTTCATTACTAGTTAATAGTTCTACGGTCGGTGTCGAATGTCACGCTCTTCTTGTACTGTTCAAGATTGGTGTGGCGGCAAGCTTCAAAAAACCTTTCCCTCCTCACAGCAGAAAATCTCAGGACGCATTGACCTGAGCCTGAGTGCGTGAGACTTTGCAACAGGAGAGCTTTGTTATTATGGCCTCCGACGGTCTGTGGGAGGTGTTCGACAACGATGAGGCCGTGAAGTGGGTACACTCATATGCAATGAGGAAGAAGGTGCTCATCTCGACTCCTTGACCTAAGAAGCCCCTCTCAGTGGTGTGATGCTTCGGCTTCTTATGCTTTGCATAATTGGGGTGTTCTTTGGTTTCAAGCCGACCAGGAGACTTTCAAGTACACTTATGCCCCACCTTGTCTCTAAACCTATGAGTGACCTAAGTGCATAAGTTTTTTCCTTCCTTTTTTTATTCACGTCCACACCGTCAACAAGTACGGTTGGCTTGTCCATCGTCTTGGTCTGTCCGTGTTTGACCTAGTGGGCTGTTTCAGGAAGCAAGTGGGGTTTTACCGGGTCACGCGACTGGCGCAACGATGATGACGACTGCACAGGCCATCGCAGAGGAAGCTCAGCGCAGGTGAGTTCTCTTCTTGTTTGAGCACCGTAGAACGACGTGTGAACCACAGATCGAGCCACTTCCATATGATAGCACTAAAGTGGAACCTCTTGATGTTGAATTGTGCATACAGCCCGAAATGGAACAGTCTGCGTACTTGTTCCCGAGATATATGCAACGTGCACCCAATAACTTACCAAATGTCCATCGGAGCCTCTGTTCCAAGACGGCAATAGCACCTTCTCGTAAGAGAATGCATTTACCGTTTGCAAGTTTTTTATCACAAGACACGTTTCTTTCTGCATGCACTGGTAGCAGGATAGCCTAATCCAATAGATTGCTAAGGCTCATGTTCCTTTTCCTGTGCAGGTGGTGTTCCACCTTCAATGAGGAAGTGGTCGTCGATGACACTTCTGTGATAATAATCTGGTTAAATAACAACGTGTACAACTTTGGTGACTCTCATATCACTGTTCTGGATCATCATAGTGTTCCACACCGCAAGCGAAAAGCTTCCTTGGTGGTTCAATAGAAGTGTCACAAGGAGTTTTCTTTCAATCCAGGTATTTATTCAACAGGAGTGAAAAGATTTGTATTTTACACCGTTGTCAACCAGAGCTGAGCATGCTCAAGAATGTGGATTCCTGGAGGACAGTTATTTGCACAAATAGAATGGTCCCGTGCCCTTATCCCATCTGCACTGCTTGTGGAAGACTGTGAGTCGGTGCTGCAGATCACAACCAACTTCTGTGGTACATTCAGATTGAGCTTCAAAGAGCCACATGTATGTCAAAAATGGCTTATGGTCCTCAATTTGTATATTGTGTTGTAACAGTTTAATTTTGAAAATATATAGTATAACAATACCTGTGTGTTACGCGTTTTTAAGTTGGGTTCAATGTACAATGCATGTAGGCAAATGCCATATATGGTAGTACGCGCGTAGGCAAATGATTTTAATGGTAGTCTGCGCGGTAGCAAATGATTTTTATGGGCATCTGCACGTAGGAAAATGAAATTAATGGTGCGATATCCGTAGACAGACCGTGAACAAGCGGGATAGTGCAACGAGTATTGTGTTCGGTATACAACTGTCTGCCGAACACAATACAAGTTTGCATATTAATTCTTCGGTGTCTTAGGAAGAACATGCTTCTTGCGCACGCAGGATCCGTTCAGATGTTAGGAGTCTGGACGCGGCGCGTTAGAGGGGGTGATTGGGCATGCGTCGACTCAGCGGCTCGACGCATGCCTAGCAAGGAAGCACAATAAACGGCATGAGCATATTGCACATATTGCATATGCATACTAGAAACATCGTGAACATCGGACAGTGTACTGTCACCTCTCGTGGAAACGCGGATGTCAACCGCGTCCACGTTTCCGCTAGGGTTCTTCCCTCAACCGCGCACTCGCTTGCAAGCGAGCCTGCGCATCGGACGAGGTCCCACGTCAGCTGGCAGCAGCTTTGCATCTGCCCCCAGCTTCTCCTCAGCTCTGCCTTCGCCAGCCTATCTGCCATGTGATGGCTGATATCAGCGGAGGCAACAACCCTGTCCGTCCCCAGGCATCTGGGGCACTGCCAGTCTCCATCGGGGACCTCCTTCAAAGCAGGCGTGAGACACCATGTGTGGTGTCCCTTGTTGCAGGTGTCGCACAACAACATAGACACCTCCCCATCAGTCCTCTTACAGATCTCGCCAATTCTGTTCATGATTCCAGCGGAGCCCATGTGTCGCGAACCCGTGCACAGTGTGGTAATCTGAAAACCACATAAGGTCCAACGAGCATAAACATAACTCTAACTGCACTAAACCACGCAGTAAGGCAAACTCTAAGAGGTCTGACCACTATACTGCAACTCTTCCGGAGCCAGCTATATTTATTAAAGTTTTTAGCACACTATATAAGTTTCCTCTAGAAGCTCTTATTTCCAACATGAAGAAAGATTGCAAACAGGCAATTCTGCTAGTGCGCTACTGCGTACGCACGGTCAAACAAACTCCAAGCTCGTTGTCAGGGATATGACCGATGACATATGTGTCATACATGTCATGCATGTCATAGCTGTGATACCATGTCATGTCATGTCATGTCATATGTCATAATGGCATACAGTCGTCGAGTATTGTCAGTACGGTCGACTATGACATGTACAGTCATGTCTGTCATCCACCTAAGGTGAGTGACATCTGTCATCGAGAGGCCAAGTATATGGCATCGAGATGGCGAAGCAAGACAAGTCTTGAAGAACCGAAGTGTCCTGATAAGACGCGTCTTCGCTTCTAGCATGAAATGAACAGCATGCGAGCATCAAAGGCTATATCGACCAGCCGATGCGGGAAGTTCACCCAGTGCCCTCGGGTTCACAACCCGATGGTGGTAACGCATGAGATGTGTGAGGGCACTGGAAGTATATGAGGAGCATTGGGCTCAAGCAAGCACTTCTGGTCACCAGACTGTTGCACTCATAACCCACCATAATATTACTTTCGGCTGTTACTGTTCAATAGCAGCCGCGTCAACATAGCGTTCGCATAGCGAGCCCTGACATTGGTATCCTCCGCTCAGGCGAAGAACGAGAACAAGTGTGTGCAGCAGACTAGTCACATATATATATTATATTGTATGCAGCTCGACTGAGTTCGCACATATCGTCGAATATCAGCATAACTGCATATACGCGACAACGTTTGCACAAAATATCGCCAGCGACACATATCGTCAGCGACGAGCGACGTTGCACATAATATCATCAGCGCGACCATATTCGCATTCAACAGCATTTCAGCAGTGAATATATTGCGACAAGGTGTGCGCACGAATGCACGAATCGTACATGTATGCTGTCAATAATCGCAGGGTATGGTACGATATGCGGGAATCATGCGCGTAAATGAAACATGAGCGTCGGTGTTCATGATTCGCATCAACTGCGACAACGATGTACATGATTCGCATCAAGCGCGACAGAGATGTGCGACAGCGATACATAATCTCGTTATCAGCGACATTCGCATTCATACTGTGCGACAGAGATATGCGACAGCGACATTCGCATTCGTACTATGCGACACATATGTGCGATGATAAAAATCCGTACCGTGCGACACAGATGTGCGATGATCATACATCACACCGTGCGACGCAGTTGTGCGGTGGTCATATTTCATACCGTGCGACGCAAACGTGCGATGATTATAGCTTGTACAGAGCGACGCATGCATCAGTATGCAGCGCGACATACATATGTATCACGCGCATACATTGTGTGCGATCTCGATGTTCGTACAATTTCGCACCAAGTGGACGCACACATGCTGCGCAGATGGACGCATGATAAAATGATGCCCAACAATACGCACACATGCTGCGCAGAAATAGTGTGTGCGATACCATCATCAGTATACACACACGTGCTGCGCAGAAATAATGTGTGCGACACCATCATCATTATACACGCACATGCTGTGCGGAGATTGTGTGTGCCATATTGTCATCGTTATACACAACATACTGTGATTGACAGTGAGTGACAAAGTTATCACACTTATCACAGTCATTATCACATGACATACTGTAATTGTGTGCACAAGTTATATTGTGATAATAATCAGCCTGATCACATAAATCTAGCATGCATACACACATGCATAAATCCAAGCCTGATCACGATAACAGCTTGGCATGCACCTATACAGCCCGATCACGATAACGGCTGTGCATTATTGTTATACATGCCTATGATTTACTGTGACATCTTGCAAATCACATGTGTAACATGCTAGATCTTGCAAGTCCAGTGCTATATTGAAAATCCAAATAGTGTAAGATGCCAGTCTCGATTGTTAAGACAGGAATTAGCTCAGATGTTCCATGACGGAGGATTTGGGATTGGACATCTGTTCTCCTGTTAATCAGAGGTTGGATATGCATCGGAGCTACTTGTGAAAATTCACCATATAACTCATCATCCATTATGATGAGATGTACAGGATTACAGCAATATACTAACTATATTGATATACATCATACTTGTGATATGTTGTTCATTGGTATACAGATAAACCTGTATGATTAATCTATATCAATTTACTTAAGTGTACTCAATCAGTAAGTACATGTACAATATATAGTCACTGTGTATACCATCTGTTGGGATCACATCAGAGTATACCATCACTATAAAACTATATATAACAGTACTCACACTAATATTTATGTTAATACATGTCGTAGATATACCGACATTACACTGAGTCAGTAAGTGTATATGATCAATGCGTATAATATCAACATCACATGTATAATGCATAGATACCATCCCACAAACACATGTGCGTGTGGGATGTCAATGATGGCGATAGATATGGGAGCAGGATCACACCACATGCTGAAGGGCTGGATGGAGAATATCTCCAGACCCGAAGGCAATATACAGTGTTCAAAAAACAGCTGGTCACTGTTGAGCACTGTCCATGCCCTTTCATTCTATCGCTGGAGCAACACCATCATCTACTATGCATTTTGAGAGTTGATTCAGAACCTGATCACTTCAATGCATATCTCAATAAATCTCACAGATCAGAACTCATCTTGACACTGATGTAGCTGATAGAGGTTATTAAACAGACACTGCTCTGATTATTTAAGCATTGTTCTGATTTACTTAGAGACTGGGGGTATCATTTTGATAACCTCCAGTGCACCGCCATATGCCTAAGTAAATGATAAATTACCTGACATATATATATATATATATATATATACGTTGTATAGGGTTTGGTCTATTTATCATGGGTTTCGATCAATAAAACCCCAAATAATGGCCATGCACATATCTTCGCAGAACACCATGAAAAATATCAATTCCAATTCCATGTGTGCAAGTGAGATATATTGCAGAGTTGTGAAAGATGTATACATCATAAGTATACACTGGGACTTATATACACATATAAGCCAAAAGTGGCAGAAATAGGTGAAAATCTAATACGTTAGATTTCAAAATGATTTTTTGGGTCCAATTTTTTCGCGGATTCCAATTTTACACCTATTAAGGTACCTTGAAAAAATACCTGAGCACTTCACATCTCGTGTAACATCCTAAAAATCTTGTGTAAAAACTTAGGGGTGTAACATACACCTCAGAGTTCACATAATAAACAGTGACATACTGAGTACAGTTTTGCTTATTTTCTTCAAAGAAAGATGCATACTGCTCAATTTTGATATATATAAGTGTTACTGATATCATGTAACACCCTAAAGTCACTGTGGGTGATTAGGGTCACAGTAACCCCAGTAACCCTAAAATGCCACAAATACTAGTAAAACATACTGTATTTGGCATTATGGTCATGCTGAAATCGGCACAGTCATGACTAATATTTCGGGCTACAACCCAAGAACTGTAGGGCAACATCCCAAGAACTGTATAGTTGCTTCCTATAAGGATTGCATGCTGCCTAATGAGGTATTTAGGCACTTACCAACTGCCTGGTAATTCACTCTTCCTCTAAGGGGGGAGTGAAGTGAAATGCTGATGAGATATACACACATATCCGAGAAGTTATTTACAACTGATATAGATTCAGGATCAATTTGTGATAATACCGATATGGTGATTTCTGATGGATTGCTTTTGATAGGACCACTGCATCCATAAGTAACGTTGAAATCAGTACAACGTTAAACCCACCATCATTAATAAAGTGTAAACTCGGATGGGAAACTGCATCCCAATGACTATAAGTTGACTATTGCTCGGCGTTTACATTTTTGAGCAAGGGCGGAATGCTTAACTATATATATAACACATAACCTGATGCCATGCTTAATTGCACATCATTGGATCAAAAGATGATAGTTATATAATATATATATACATATATACATATATACATATATATATCCCGCCTGATACAGTTTGGCACTATAGCCATACATAAGAGTGGGAAGGACAGGTGCATCGCTATAGGACTGGTTGATATAATCCCAGTACCGAAGGCAGGATGTAGCACCCGAATAACGGTTGATAACTGTTGGGTGACCACCATGCAAAACCTTCCAGGCGTAACTCCTTCGTCCTCGGATGCAGGTGAACTGTTCCTACAATATGTTGACATCACATGAAAGCATTCTGAGGAATCCCCTGTATATTCATATGAGTTGTCATCACTAAAAATGACACAGAGTTCGAATCGTCGAAATGAGTATAACTCCGATGAATTCATTAGTACAGAACAGCTGCTGAGATTCCTCCGGCTGGATTGCAATCATTCACAATCCCTGTACATTCCGGTGAAATGTTTTTGCACTGGACTGATCACCACATTTGGTATAATCTGTGATATATAAATCATCAGAAAAAGCGTTGCAATCAATACAACGCTGTCTAAACTCACAAAGATGAGTAATAGATTTCCTCAGATGTAATGGTATAAGGCACAATGTGACCTGCGCTACGATCGCGTATGCATGGACAATGTGACCCGTGCCGATGACGTGGACACATTCCATACAACCCCCGGTACGAGCGGACAAGGTTGGTTGCCACGACATCACATCTGAAATCAATAAATCACTCAGAGAGAAGGTGTTGCCATCAGTACAACACCATTATACATATAGTCATGAGGAGTTTAAAGAGGACACAGTCCCTCCGATATTGACAACATGATACACATATTACCATGCTCACTTATTATATATTTGATATCCCACAGCATACGATGATGGTAATAGCAAACCACTTCGCCGCTGGAGGGTAGTGTTGTATTTTATACATGGGCACTATGTGACCCACGCTGATGACGTGAATTCGGGCTGCATCCCAAAAACTGCGATGCACCTTCGGTGCAATGGGCTGCATCCCAAAAACTGCTATCCAGCTTCATCGTAAGCTACCACGTCATCACATATGAGGTCGGACCTCTGTTGTATTTAAACGGCGCCTGACAACCGCCTAGCAATTTGCACTTCCTTGAGGGGGGAAGATGATAAGCTAAAAAATACAACTAAAACCAAATAAATAATAAGACAAATAAAAAACAAATAAGTTGCATCATCGTTGTTGTTTTGGTAATCGTGACTATATACAGTCAAACCATGCAAAGCTCCATGAAGTTGACACACATATGTATCGAACATGTCTAAGGTCATCAGCCATGACGTACATATGAGCTTGATTTTAAAGACCTAGACATTTTATACATCTGATCTAGCCTGTATCCAGACTAGAATTGTATATTTGATTCGGTGCAAGCACTATAGCCTCTGCCACCGATGATCACCGAAAAAGGGCAACCATTCTTGATATTTCATATATATCATTTGATGCTGGACTTCGGGTTTAGGCTTAGTTATTATGGGCTCTGACTAGCCCCTAGCCTGACCCTGCTTCCGTCTCGTGTCCGTGACATCCTAGCACTGTACTGTACAGTAGTACAGTACAGTAGTACAGTCATCGTTTCACTGTCTGGGTTTCCGAGAGCATAAAGCTTCGGCCAGACACAAGTTATAGGATTATCAGTTTGTCTCCTAGCAAGCTTAGCCGGACAGCGTATCTGTCTTCCTCGCAGGTTATAGGCCGCACCGGCTTTCCGGTGATTCTGATGATGGCACAGCGCCTTGCTGTTGCCATGTTCGGCTAAGTAGGACGTAGGAGGGGTTGAGCGCCCACTTGGGCGGTGGTGGATTACTCTTACGGTATGGCCTTTTGACTTGGCAGTGATGGCGGCACGCATTGTGCTCGCCTTCGCTGCGCAGGAGATCAGTTGGTGACGGGTTATTTTTATTTTACGGAAGCATCGTCGCAGCGAGGGTTAATCTGTTTCGTGCGCCGCTGGCTCCGGCGAGGTCGTTCCACACGTGACTAATTTTGGCCGCTCTCATGGTTTCGCTCACGACCTGTGAATTTTGATCCGTACGTCTGAGACTTCTACAAACTATCTGGCCGCTGTAAACGTTCTTACACCATCTCCCTGTTTAGCTCAACCTTCTCCCCTGTCTCTCCATCATGGTTACCACAACGAATAGAGTGACGCGGTCTCGCGTCCGTAGATTAGAGACGATCTTTGATGACGTTGGTGCGCAGCACGCTGCAACACCGCACACGCCGCAGCTGCCAGCTCCGACCACAGCAGCTGCGAGGGAAGTTTTGGACAAATGTAAACAATTGGCTCGTGACAGTTTCGACAGGAAGGTTGCCAAAACCGTTGCCACTAAAATTCTTGGGGACAAATCGGAACGCTTTGCGGGAACAGAGGCAGACGCTGTGGACATTTTTTCACAATTGATGCATGAGCTTCGCACGCAGTTTGTGCTCCAGTCATCGGCGTTTGCTCCCCTGTTTGACTTGACTGACATGGCAGTTGAGGCTAGGCATGAGGCAAATGAGTTATTGCTCTCGGCTCTGACATTTCTGGCTCGCCCTGGCTCACCTGCCCGTGACTGGCTTGAGGCCTCTGGGTCCGACGTTCCTGGAGATGGCAAGCGCGCTGCCCTTGAGGTGGTGCGCATGCTCCAGGAACGTTCGGAACCCTTTGACTCTTTTGAGTTGCTGCTGGCGGTCCGAATCCCCAGCAGCAAAGATCCTGACGTGGCATCCGCGAGTTCAATGGCCTGTTGAGGGACGTTCAGCGTTCCCACAACTTGCCAGAGGACGCGGTGAAGCGGCAGTTTCTGAAGGCTCTCGGCGATTCGTGGCTATACCGTGATTTGGCTAACTCTCTGGCTCGGGCTGACCAGCGGCAGGGCGTGTCTCTCCTGACTATTCAGGCTCGTGTGCGGGAGCAGTTCCGCCACGGCCTGAAAGTCTCTGACGCCCCTGTCTCTGCTCTGTCATTCGGCGATGGCGCGTCTGACCTGGCTGCGGCGTTGTCCAGTCTGCAGAAGCAGCTGGAGCGCATGCAACAGGACATTCGTGACCTGAAGCGGCAGAAGCGGGAAGGGCCTTCGCCTGCGGGCAAGCACCTTACCCGCTCTGCTGCTAAGCATCATCGTGCTGGTGTTAAGCCACTTGGCACCGCTCCTCCTGTCTCATTTGACAAGAAGAGTGGTGCCTTCGTGCCCCACTGCCAGAATGCGGTGTGTGCACAAAGTGGTTTAAAGCACTGGCATGCTGAATGCCCCAACGGCGGTCTTCACTCTGCCCACTATTGTGGTGCGGTTGAAGACTACGAGACTGACTGCTTGGCTGTTCGTTTCCAGCGTTTCTATGACGCGGGGGATGAGCACGCCTTCGAGTCGCTCTGCACGATGGAGGGTCGCCCAGAGGTGTGCGAGCTGTCGGCGCATTCTTTTGTGACGGCTGAGCCCACGTCTCTGCGGCACTTTCAGGATGCGGCGGCTTCCGCTCAGGATGCGGCAGCTGACGATGACGGCGTGGCTCACTTTCCTCTAGCCACATTCCACTCGGGTGCACGGGGCTCGATTCCGCCACCGCCTGCGGTTCGGGATCCCTCTGCACTCGTGGCTGGTGGTGTGCCTACGGCTCATGACCCACCAGTGGCTGTTACTGGCTCTCTCGGCTTGCCTGGTTCTGTCCCATCGCTCCAGCTTGGCGACTCTGCACCGGCTCCGCTGTTTGCTGGCATGACGATTGAGACTTCTGACATTGGCTCTGAAGTCTCTGGCAACGACCAAGGCTCTGACAATGACTCTGACGGCGGGCAGCAAGTGGCTTTTGACTCCTTCGGCGCTCTTGAGCATGACTCTGACAGGGGGGCATCGCCACTAGCAGCTCCGATGTACCGTCCGCGGGCGCCGCCGAGCTTTCTCCGGTGTGCGTTAATGTCCTCGATGCTCTGTTGTTCTCTGCTGGCCAGTGCTACGGCATCTCTGGTTGCCGTGGGCGGTGGTGACAGGGGCCTGGTTGAGCCCGGAGTCGCCGTCCATCGGTCTACTGGAGATCTTTTTGCTTCGGATCCGCCACTTGGCTCTCTGGACATCCGTGATTGGCCGCCTGACGATCGAGTTCTTTTATCTCTTTCTTCAGGGTTCAAACCACCATGGGAATCTGCTTGTCTAAGTTCTTCAGTTGATTTACTTGCTGCTGTGAAACCGCCTTGCCCACTTGGGCCTGGTGGTGCTCAATTTCAGAAAGACAGTCTGCAATTCACTTCGGGATTACTCTGTGTTTACATCCCAACCGCTGAACTCAGCTCTGCTGACCAGCTTCAAAGTGGCTGAGTTTCTAGTCAATCATCCTGGCAGCTTGATTAGCTTTAGCCCAGTAGTGGGATGACCGGGTCAAGACCCCGGCACCCAGCTAGAAGTGATCGGTTTCCACCGAGTTGCACGTAGGTGTTTGTTTATTATCACGTGGCTGTATACCGTGTACCTGCCTTGCTAGGTAGTCACACCCACGGGTGGTGTGCTGGACTTCGGGTTTAGGCTTAGTTATTATGGGCTCTGACTAGCCCCTAGCCTGACCCTGCTTCCGTCTCGTGTCCGTGCCATCCTAGCACTGTACTGTACAGTAGTACAGTACAGTAGTACAGTCATCGTTTCACTGTCTGGGTTTCCGAGAGCATAAAGCTTCGGCCAGACACAAGTTATAGGGTTATCAGTTTGTCTCCTAGCGGGCTTAGCCGGACAGCGTATCTGTCTTCCTCGCATTTGATTGGATCATTAAAGGTGTCAAGAGTACTCAATGCAATATGCAGGCTACGGCCTGAGTACAACACCTAGGTCAAAGCCACCGAGCTGACCAATGCAACATAAATGCTAGCTGCCTTTGAAGGCTACATAATAAGTCTATTGCCCTTATGTCTTGAAATGTATCCGTGTATTGGCATCTCTTTGAGGTAGTCATGCCTGCTGAATAAGCCATACCGGTCATCTTATCTTTATTGGTCATTACATATCTGATCATACCGCCATTGAACAATGCCTATTCTGTGAGATTATTATATCACGAGGCATTTCGGTGGTGCACATCAAAAATATACAGTGCATATGATTGTTTCTACTCTTTATAGAGACACTCTGCTCTCATTCGCCAATTCTTTCAGAGCAGCAGAGATCATCAGCTCTTCATCCGGCCTTCTAAGGTCGAGTTGTTGTCAGATGTATTGATTTATCGGACACCACATCTCAGAGGTCTATCCATCATGGAAGACAGAGTCCGTGCAGTCATGGCTATTCAGCCTCCAATATAGCTATCATAGCTATCCAGCCTATGGCCCAACTGATGGCAAGCAGCCTCTACGCCGCATGGCTAAAGATGACAAGTATTCGCTTCGGTCATTCTTGGGCATGGTCGGCCAGTTTAGGAGATTTATACCAAAATTCTCAAAACCGCCCCATAGCCCATACATAATAAAACCTCCGCTCTCACAGCTAGTATCTCTCCCACACGGCCCCGCAACACGATAACAATAAAATATGGGCTATGCAACTTTCTAATGCCTTCTACTAGCATGGTGCACCTTCACAAACTTGTCATTGGCCTCACATCCAGCACATTGTTAACGGTGTGCAGCCCTCACTCTATTGCACACCCTCAATGTGCCCCTCACAATCCAGCACACTGTCAGCGGTTTGCAACCCTCACTCTGTTGCGCACCCTCAATTTGTCCCTCACAATCCAGCACACTGTCAGCGGTGTGCAGC